>JACXGJ010014942.1:0-14148 GCA_016801105.1 Esox niger
GGGGGGGGGGGCTCTGTGTTTTGGCGTGTCGGTGTGCTTGTGTTGGTGTGCGTGTATGTGTGTGTGAATCTGTGATATTGGACTTCTCTGTGATTGTGGTCAGAGCAGAAAACTGTCACGCAACACTCACGCACACAGATTCACAGAGACACACACACTCTCCACACTAACTAAAAGAGACTTTCACCTTGTCGCTTTAAGATTCCCTTTTCAGCACATCTCTCATCTTTCATTGACACACCATCTTGATAAAGGCAACCGTACAGTACAGTCTGAACTATCCATTTTACTGCAATAACGTTAGAGGTCAAACTTGCTCTGTTTCTATAAGAGCATTATCATAGAGCTCACTTATAGAATCATCTGACAACCTTTGATTTATACCTCCACTTAATAGCAGCGCTTGATAAAAAGGACAGAGGAAGGAAGGACAAAGACGGGAAGAAATTTAGAGAGAGGAAATAAGAGAGGGAGACGTAAAGAAGGGGATATCATACAGGTAAGATCCTAATCAGTAGCCTTCACAAACTGTGATGTTAAAGTTAAAAGTCTGGGAGGTTGAGCTGACTATAGATCTGTCTCAGTCATAGCCAGCCACAACATGGAACAGCATTCACCATTCATTTAACATAACACAAAATAATGCCTATAACCTGATCTCCAATAATGTAACCTTGACAAATATAAACCAATAAAACTATAGCTGGAAGTTAATGCCTGCATTTTTCAACAATGTGTCGAAGGTTAAAACTGCTTTGCCATGCCAAAGTTCCATGTGATTCATAATGTCTGCTCGTTGGGGATGGAGCTAAGGGTGTCGTGCAGTTAACATGTCTTTGGAGCAGAAACTAAAAAAGGGGAGAACTTGGCAAGAAGAGGTAGGACAAGTTAAGACACGCTCCCACACAGAGGTTAAAGCTAATCTGCATTATCCCCAAATATGATGTGATTATGCAGCGATTTAATGCTTTTTTCTCAGAGTCTAGAAGGAAGCTGCCAAGCAGAATCTGGGCTAACAGTGACAGCATCTGTTCCACACTGATCCGACCACATGTATTCTAGTAATATGCATTTCGTGAAAGATTCATTCTTTCTTGAACAAATCTTTTTACTCGAGAGAAACGCAAAAAAGCCTTTAGTGAGTCATTCAGACAAATGTTTCATTCAAATGGCTCTGGATCTCTACAACATGATCACTCGTTTCATACGTGGCCCTATAGCTGCAAGATGTTTTGTACAGGGGCTGACAATGATGGCTGAGCGGGGTGTGTGGGGTACAGGGGTACTGAACCGATTGCAAATGGGCGAACGAAGCGAATAAATCTTTCAATTTATTTAATTTGTGACGAAACTGGACATATAACTCAATCATGCACACCTGTCGGCTGTTGTGACGCACTTCTCGCACCTTTACAGTGGCTACGCGTGAACGATTAAGTGATATGTTCAGTTCAATCTCAATTCAACCGAATCACTCGAAAGATTCACTATTTTAGACAGAACAACTTGAAAAGATCTATGTAAGTTAAACAAGTCAGACATCCCATCACGTATTCACACAATGCAGCGATTCAATCTTCTCAGCATGACTAGGCCTCTTTAACGCTACAGTCATATTCTGCCTGCATGGCTTTCAATCATACTTGCAATTTCATTGTTTACTAACTCCCTCCCATGTGGATAGACAAGCACACACACACTCACACTTGCATACACACACACACACACACACACACTCACACTTGCATACACACACACACACACACTTAGTTTAATCCAAATAATTCCCTATGGATAATTCCCAGCAGTAACCTTAGAGGGAAGAGACAGCAGTCTCTGTGTTGTTGTCACATATGTTTCTGAATGCGTGTGTATATGTGTTTTTGTGTGTGTGTGTGTGTGTGTGTGTGTGACAGCACATGTAAAGGCGTGACTAGAGCTCATCTCTCTGATGGTCTGTAATTAAAAGCTAATGCAAACTCTGTTATCCACAGAGACCTGAGCCGGATTAAGACATACCACCAGTCAGAGAGCACACCACTCTGCAAGGATTAAAATGGCCGCTGAGTCTCACAATGTGACCTCACACAGGCTAGAGAAAAACCCACTTGTGTTCTTGTCTCCCTCATCCATCTGTCATCCTTTTCTGTCCTTGTAATTCTCTTTGGAATGTCCTCATCTCTCATCTGTCTATCATCCTCCTTTGTTATCTCTCTTACCTCTCTCATCTGTTTATCATCCTTTTCTGTCCCCCACCCTCATCTATTTATCATCCTTTCCTATTATTGTCTCTCATCTGTCGATCATCCCCTTCTATCCTTCCTCATCTGTGACCTATGTTCCCATCTCTCATCCATCTCTTCGGTCTCCACTCTCATCCATCTATCTACTGTCTCCCGCTCAACATCCTGTTTCACACAGTCCTGCCTCTCTCCACCTCCTCTGTCTAAACCCCTCTTCTCTGAATTTCCCTCCTCCGTCCACAAGATGTGGCCTGCATTTCTCCAGCGCCAGGCTTATTTATCACTGGATATTCTATTCATATAACATGGACTCCAGTAGAGCAAGAGGTTCAAGGAGGCCAGGTCATCCTGTCAGCACTCTATTCTCAACCTCCTGACAGATGAAGCGGATGATAAATTCATTTACTGTCTTCCCAGCCATCGATTCCAGACACTCTGTATCTTTAAAGTTTGATAGATTGTTTACCAACACTCAAATCTGTTAGTCAGAAATTAGCCCCATTAAAGGAATAGGAAGGACTCCTAGTGAAGGTAAGGAGCAGTCCACACACACACACACTCACTCACTCCTCCTTTCTATAGGACATTTCCCAGTAGACACTGAAGACACAATTTGGGAGTACAATCAATCTCTAATTGCACCAGTTTGCCCTGGAAACCCAGTTACAGCCTGCGTGTCTGGAATGATAGTATAGCATGGACCAATGTGTACAGTGTACTTACGATGATGAGGAAGATGAAGTAGATGAAGTTGTAGAAGGAGTGAGCGTCCATCACATAGTACATAATCTCTACCCAACCCTCAAGAGTGATCACCTGAAGACACACACACACACACACACACACACACACACACACACACACACAGGGATTTTAAGGTTAGGCTGTGTGTAAACTCAGTGGCCAGTTTATTGAGGACACCAATTGGTTCAGGAAAACGGATAGCTTCAGTAAATCAGGTGGGTTGTATGATCATGATATTAATCTCGGAAACTGAGGTCCTCCTTGGCTTTTCATTCACATCAGAATTCAGTGTTCAAAGACAATTAGGCAAAAAATAGAAGAAAAAAAAACATCCAGTCAGTTGCAGTCAGGTAGATGAAAACGACTGGTTGATGGGAGGTTTAAGTAGAATGGTAACCGTCATGCTAGTTAACAGGTTAGCCACAAGCCCATCTGTGGTGTACAGAACAACAAACCATACAACGGGCGGACTATTGCAGCAGACGGCCACATGCAGGGTTCTACTCCTATCAGCTGAAAACAAGAAGCCGCTCCGGCAGGCAAGTAGTCACCAATGCTGGACAACTGCAGAGTGGAAAAAACACCTGTTTATAGAAGTGGCCTATCCTGTCCCCAGACCTCAACCCAACAGAAAACATCTGGCATTAGATGGAACGGGCTGCAATTAACGATGTACCGCCGTCCAACCTGAGTGATGCCATCGAGCCGACATCTCAGTGGAAAATCTACGCCAAGCCCCAGAGAGTCGCCATGGGGATCGCCGAGGAACCAAATGGTGTCTATAACGAACTGACCACTGTGAGTGCATGTTTATTAATGTAGTTGCATGTGGGAACAGTGAAGTGTGTTCAGAGGCTCTCTCCCGTACACCCAATCACACCTACCTGAAAGATAACAATCCAGGCGTATACAATGTTATCGAAGTTAATGGCCCCCTTGTGTGGATTACTATGTCCCGTGTGGCACCGGGTATAGTACTGGTTCCAGTTGATGCAGAGGCCCACGGTGTTGGCTGACCCGTTAACTAGCGGCTCAGGGCTGAGCCCCAGGGACTGACGGTGGTACGCATCCTCCCGGTCCAGACAGCAGGTCCTCCCGCCCTCCCGCCGAGCCGGGACGTCAGCACACGACATGATGCCATTGTCCTGGGCCAGGGAGCAGATGAAGGGCCTCTCGTCATCCTCCTCCGGCTGGTAGTACGGGGCGGGCAGGGTGAGGCCTGATGAACTGGGAGGGGGACAGGGGGAGGATGAGTGTGGACACAGATGTACAAACAAACAGGTGTGCAACGCTTGTAGACTTGTGTCGTCAGGCGTCTTAGTGCAGATTTCTTCAATCTTAGCTGAAGTGCAGCTGATTTTTTGGATGTTTATTCATTCGGTTAAAGGGGCATTATTTTCTAAACTCACATCCTTAACTGAAGTCTGTGTACGGAAACTGACTGCGAATGCACACATTAATGCACAGGCATGCACTCAGACAAACTCGCACATACACCCACAACCCCTCCGCCCAAAGGCACATACACCCACAACAATCTCCAACAAGCATCTACATACAGTGCAATACCCCCAAAGAGCAAAGCTTAGGGCCTACGACCTAGTTAGGACTCATTTCATGCATTGAAAGGTCAACAGGTCCGGTCACAAAGGGCTCACTGAAAGGTCAACAGCTCCTGTCACACGGGGGTCATTGAAGGGTCAACAGCACCTATCACATAAGGGACATTTTTAAGTCTGTGTGTTCTGTCTCCTCGTTCAGGCGCTATACAACCCTTTCTATTCTGACGTCATTTGGAGAGAGATTCACAGTGATGGTACTGAGGCTACGCTGGAAATGATGGAAGCTTCATACAATGGCCGTAATTATTGTATTTCAATAGGACAGTGTTTTTAATGACTGAACAGTAAGCAAAGGATTCTAATTGAAATTGTCTCACATAATTATATCCAGAGGGCCAGGGGTTCAAATGAACAACAGTCACCCAAAGAATATCGCCAGAGCAAAGGGATCCGACAACTGTATTTAGAAAGAAGGATAAGAAATTAATAGAACTGAGTAAGAGAGGGGAAGAGAAAGAAAACAAGAAAGAAATTGACTGATGAATATTATTATCTTCAGCATTCGTGTAATTAAATACACGAATGCTAAAGATAAAGAGATAAAGAGAGATAAAGGGTTAGATCTAGAAAGACTGGAGTTGATAAAACAAAAAGCCTTTATTATATCATCTTGAATCATAGAAAGGCTTCAGTCCTCTGCATTTAGATTTAAGAAACCCTGACTTTTCTAGTCAGGGAAAAACGTTTTTTTATCCTAGGAGAGATATAGTATGGAGGGGATCATTCATCAGACCTTCTGGAGATTTGTGGGGCGGCAGGCAGCCAAACGATTACATGATCTGAGCAGTACCCAGGTTCCTACTGTATATCGAATCCCCTTAATTCACTCTTCTCTGGTTAAATATGGTTGAAAAAAGCCATATTCTGCAAAATTTACACATAACTTTTATTTGATCACTGGCTGACACAAGACAGGAAACAGCAAAACAGGACAAACATACACAAAGATTTGAAAATGGACACCATGTCAGAAAACAGCTCAAATAAATGAAAAATCTATAGAAACAAATCCGATCCGGGCAAATTGGAAAACGCCTTACAGTCAACACAATTTAGCCACTGGTTAGTAATAAGGATAAATATCTTAACCAACCTTTTGAGCCTTGAAAGATTTTTGTCCTTTTCAATATGATTCAATTTGGCATGACGCCCTGCTCCATAAATCACATTAACATTAACTCCATTAACATTGGCATTAATCATATTTTTAAAAGAAATCGTTTCTTAAACCTTCCATAACATGGCACTCGTCTATGGACAGATGAATTTAAAGGCTAAGTAAATGCAACCATAGGTCCTGCGCCCTCAAATGACAACACTGCTATGTCCGAGTGGACTTGCCCAAGCAAGTAAACGTGATAATCTTAGTTAGCTTACTCAATACAGTTCGCTATCTACACACCTGAAAAGGAGTCTTACCAACGAAGTTTGAGTCTGCCACAAAAAGCGTGACACTTTGCAACCACTGGCGTTCGACACGTGACTACAGTTTTTATTGAACTGTGGTGGATTTCAAGTAAGCAAAACTGTTTTCATTGAATTACGGTTGACTGTAAGTGATCAAAATGTTTACTCATCCTCTCAAGCATCTTTTGACCAGCCCCTGAGAGAAAATTATGTGTACACTGCCCCAAAAATGAATTGGAAACAGATATATATCCTACCAAACAAACTCTGACATATTTTAGGCAAAATATTGCAATGTATAGACACAGCAGCAAGGTTTTTGTATGTTATAACACAAACAAAAAACATTTATATATTCTCATCATTCCTCAACTATTTGCCTTGTTAAAACACCTTACGTAGCTAACGTTTGAAACAACACATTATTGTTTTTGTGATGTTTACTGTGATTTTTTTCTTCCTTATTTTCCACTTGCTTTGTCAGTGTTAACAAATATTCCCCATGCCAATAACCCATTAAAATTATAACTGAACGTGAAAATTAAAAAAGATAAGAGAGCAGGAGAGGGGTATTAAAAAGATGGACCGATCACAGAGGATGGTGTCCTGTCAAAAGGCTGTGGGGTAGCGGGGCGTGAATGAAAAGTGATCCCCTGCCGGGAGGCTGGCTACAGCCTGTCTACAGAGCCCAGCGTGCATTAGCATGGATCAGCACGGCTCAGCACAGAGAGGCACGCCACAGAGAGAACACACCTGCCAGCCAGGGAGGAATGAAGGGGTGGAATAGTGAGGGTGATAGAGGGAGGGATGAAGAGGCGGATGACAGCAGGGAAGCAAGGAAGGATGGGGCTCGAGAAGTGTGGCTTCAGTCATTGTAGCAAGGTTGACAGGAAGCAGTGGGAGAGCGAGGGAGAAAGATAGCGGGAGAATGGTGATAGAGGGAAGAGAGTTGGGAGAAGAGGAGGGAGAAGGAAGAGAGATGCAGAAACAGAGGGGAAGAGAGATAGGAAAGAGATAGGGGAGAGGGAGGAAGAAGAGAGGGGAGACAAGGAGAAAGAGAGGGAGGATAGAGAAAGGCCTTGAATATGCTTCAGATGCCTTGCTCCTTCAGAGGTTAATATTTAAGCAACTCTGCAAAATCAGTCACAGTGTTTTTATGTCGTCTCAAATAAGTCCACATTGATGCAAAAGTGTACACCTCACACATTATCACAGGCTTAAAAAAAGAAAACACCTCTCTTGTGAAAATTTTACTTTAAATGTTTTAAAGTTTAAGGTTGAAACTGAATATTGCAGTTTAAAATAAAAAATGAACACTGAAATATATCAAAATACCTAGTGAGTTCATTAAGCTATACACTGGAATAACTATTCAGAGATCAGTGTGTAGGTACACTTTCCTAGCCAGTGATTACCCATCATCATGTAATCATGTTCCCAAAAACATTAAGCAGATACTGTATCTTTACCAATCTGTTTATGTATAGAATATATTTGTTACTGGACATAGGCATCCTCTATGGGTTATTATACAGGTGGTGATGTATGGCCTGCTAACAGCTATATATAAATATATATTTTGTGGAACTAAGATATCGAGTGATACGTTAGAAGTAAAATCCTCTGGTGGATCCAATGGGCGGGGTTTTCATAATTCCTTTAACCCCAAACGCCCTATTAGGTGTCTATATCCTGCACATGTGCTTTCATTGAGTCTTATTACTGTTAGTGAAATTACATATTTATGTTTACATGTATATACTGGGGGGACAAATCAGTGTTTTCCCCAAGATGGGGGCGTATGCCTAAAGGGGCACTGTTTAAACTGAATTCAAGAAGGTATTTAATTAATAACATCAATTGTCTCCTACTCGTCTTCCCTCACTGAACAAAGCTGTAAGAGTATCTAGACCGTGATAATTATGTATTCACAAAAAATTTTTAGTAGTGTATATTGATAATCTAACACCAGATTTTTTGTAAATATATGCAATCGTATGTGACCATAATACACTGCTCAGAAAATGTAAGCAACACGTAATTATCACAGTATAACACCAAGTCAATTAAACAGAATGGCACAATCATAAAACAAAACATGGCAACAAAGAAAAAATTAACAGACCCTCGATCAAAAGTCTACATACCCTTAGTTCTTAATACTGTGTATTGCCCCTAGTGATGGCCATTAGGGGCTTCATAACCGTTGTTCTAGCAGCAGGATATTATGTTAACAGCGCTAACTCAGATGTTCTTTTTAAAAATAAATGCAACAATACATAAGAGAATATAATTAATCTAGTCTGTCATTTTATGTTTAACCCTTTGGACCCCAATGTAAGTCTAGAATGCTGCTGAAGATTACTGATAATTCTCAAAATAAATATATTTTTTTCACACATTTCAAACAAATAGGTATAGCACAGGTTTTAAATAGCACATCATCTTTAATTTGACACCACGTCCATGGAACTTAAAAAAATAAGTAGATACTATTAATAAAAAATCTACCTCTCACTCTTTCTACTCTCCCTTTGCCAGCGCAGCACCCATTTGCCTATACACAATTTCCCTATTTCCCTAATGACTGCAAATGCAGAATATCATCAGGATCAAGTGACGACGTCAGAAAAGCACAACAATACAGGTGCCAATCTTGGCTAGCTAGTGAAAGTGGCAGCTTGTCGCCGAACAAGAGAAACACATTTGCGGCCACACAACTTTTCTAAAGTATGACAAATGAACTGACTAGTTAGCTAATGCAGTTTGAATATATAAATACAATTGGAAGAAATGCGATTAAACATTCAACTAGTTAGCCAACTACACAAAAATACTGCAACATTTTCAATTCCAAGACTGGGAAAGCAACCATTTGAGCTCCACAGGTGATCAGGTTATAACAACAGGGTTACTATTTTCATCTAAAAGATATAACCAACATGTCACACCATCAAATAAACAACACACCAAACATATACAGTGGATATAAAAAGTCTACACACTTGCCATGTTCTTGTGAATGAATGAGACAAAATAATTAATGTCAGAAATGTTCCACCTTCAATGTGAACTATAATGTGAACAATTCAAATGAAAAACAAACTGAAATCTGTGAGAGGGTAAAATAAAAATAAGTGTGCACACCCTTAAACTAATATTTTGTTGAAGCACTTTTTGATTTTATTACAGCACTCATTCTTTTTGGGTAGTTGTCTATTAGCGTGGTGCATTTTGACGTGACAATATTTGTCCACTCTTCTTTGCAAAAGCGCTCCAAATCTGTCAGATTGTGAGGACATCTCCTGTGCACAGCCCTCTTCAGATCACCCCACAGATGTTCAATTGGATTCAGGTATGGGCTCTTACAGGGCCATTCCAAAACGTTAATCTTCTTCTGGTGGAGCTATGCTTTTGTGGATTTGGATGTGTGCTTTGGGTCGTTGTCGTGCTGATAGGTAAACTTAATCTTCAGCTTTCTAACGGACGCCTGAAGGTATGTGTCAAAATTGCCTGGTATTTGGAGCTGTTTAAAATTCTCTCCACCCTGACTAAGGCCCCGGTTCCAGCTGAAGAAAAACAGCCCCAAAGCATGATGTTGCCACCGCCATGCTTCACTGTGGGTATAGTGTTCTTTGGGTGATGTGCAGTGTTGTTTTTTTCCCAAACATACGTTTTGGAAATTATGGCCAAAAAGTTCAACCTTGGTTTCATCAGACCATAACACATTTTCCCCACATGCTTTTGGAGGACTTGATGTTTGTTTTTGCAAACTTCAGCTAGGCTTGGATGTTTTTCTTTGGTAAGAAAGGCTTCCGTCTTGCCACCCTACCCCATAGGCTATTCATATGGTGAATACGGGAGATTATTGTCACATGTAGCACACAGCCAGTACTTGCCAGAAATTCCTGCAGTTCCTTTAATCAATTTTGGAGGGACGTCCAGTTCTTGGTAATGTCTCTGTTGTGCCATATTTTCTACACTTGATGACGACTCTCTTCATTGTGTTCCATGGTAAATTATTTTATACTCTTCTCCTGACTGATATCTTTCAACAATGATATCCCTCTGATGCTTTGGAAGCTCTCTGCAAACCATGGCTTTTGCTCTGAGATGCAACTAAGAAAATGTCAGGAAATTCTTACTAGAACAGCTGAACATTATTTGTGATTAATCAGAGTCACTTATAATGATGGCAGGTGTGTAATTACTTCTATTCATCATTCATTTCAATGTGATTGGTTATTCTGAACACATCCCCAGTTATAAGAGGGTGTGCACACTTATGCAACCACGTTATTGTAAGGTTTTTATTTTTAATTTTTCCCCCTCAAAGATTTGAGTTTGTTTTTCAATGGAATTGTTCACGATATAGGTCAGAGTAAACGTGACATGACATGATTTATATTTGTCTTATTCTTTTACATCACAAAAACCTAGCATGTTAACAGGGGTGTGTAGGCTTTTTATATTCACTGCATCTGCAGAGTATTCGTTACAAACCACAACATATTTATCGCTTTCAATGAACAAGGACGTTTCCAACTTTGTATAACCAAACTCAGAAACTGCTTCTTCTAAGGTAAAAAGCCACAGCTGCTTTACTGCTAGCATTTTGAGTAAATCAATTATAAAACAAAAAAGGCAATAAGACAGCATACACTTTTTCTGTTTTCTCATCCATAGGAATACAGCAACAAGTTTCTATCAGGTATATTTTGTGATTTCTACACAAATATTATTGTTAAAGAAATGCTGCTATCTGCGTCCGCTAAGGGATTCTAAAGGAAGGCTGTGGAGGGCCACTGTGGGATCTAAATGTCCCATCCAATGATCTTCTTGTTTGTTCTTTTAACTATATGGCTTATACATTTCACTGATGGCTTTTATTGTAATAAAGAAAATCTGAGTGCTGCCAGCATAATATCCTGCTACTAAAATGCCTTAAGAGCCCCCCCCCCAATAAAAACATATTGTTGACACTTCTCTAAACATAACACTTATGGTTGTGACAATAAAGATGTAGTTTTGTCTCGACACTCCAAATTACAGTGTGCCAGAAGCTGTGAGGCGTTTCAAGGTGTTTTTGGGCATATTGTAACCAGGCTTTTTTGTGGCATTGGAGCAGTAAAGGCTTCTTTCTGGCAACTCAACCATGCAGCTCGTTTTTGTTCAAATACTGTCATATTTTGCTTCTTGAAAAAAAAAAAAACTTTTTCCAGAGCAGCCTGTATTTCTCTTGACATTACCTGTGGGTTTTTCTTTGTATCCCGAACAATTCGTCTGGCAGTTTGGGCTGAAATCTTTCTTGGTTTACCTGACCTTGGCTTGGTATCAAGAGATTTGTCACTTCTTAATGACTGATTGAACAATACTGACTAACATTTGCAAGGATTTGGATGTCTTTTTATATTCTTTTCCGTGTTTATAATGTTCTGTTACCTTGCTACACAGGTCTTAAATCTGACAGTTATTTTCTTCTCCCCATGGTTCAATATCTTGCCTGCTCAGTGCATCCATTTGAGGCCTAACAAACTCATAGAATGTTTATACACAGACAGTAATTGCACTTGAAAAACCCATGGGTGTGGGAAATTCACTTTAAATGCCATTTTCACCTGTGTGTCACCTTGTGTGTCTGTATCAAGGCAAAACATTTGAGGGTATGTAAACTTTTGTTCAGGGCCATTTGGGAGATTTCTGTTATCATTATGATTTCAAAGGAGCCAAACTATGTGATAATAAATGGCTTCATATGATCACTATCTTTAAACAAAATGTTTTTTGCATGATCCGTCAAATTTTAAAAAGCAATGCCAAAACATCACCATTTCTGCCAGGGTGTGTGCTTGTAATTTTCAGTAAAATAACAGAATGGTTCAGGTGTTAGCGCCTGTTGTGATCTGTCTTGCATCATGGTCAAACCTTCCAAAATGTTATTGTAAAGTTTGATCCATAACTTGTACAGTACAATACATCATATCTGACTATTCAGCCCTTTATTGAGAACAAGGAAATTCCAAACACTACAAATAATGTCCATTCGTCACATACCAGTTTACTCAAGAGATTCACACCTTTCCAGTTGAGCTCAGGAGGGTGGGGGCTTATGGCCTTCAGAGAAGCAAATGTGAGGCAGGACCCCTAAGAATCATCACCAAGGGTCTGTTGGAGACTTGGTGTGGCCAAACGTTCCTTTTCATTGAATACACTCCCACTTTTCCTCAACAGGCATTTCTTTTTACACTACAACCGCGGATGTGTTATTGTCAGTTTATCTTTGTATTTATATGGCCCATTACATATGGCCCATTAAAACTGTCAGAACTGTAACCTCAACCCTCAAGTTAAATAATTATCCTAGCATTAACTCTTGAGGTATTTCAGAACCCTAGCCATCCCTGCACAGGTAGAGAAGGTCACCAAAACACAGTATTCTCCCACTCTAGACACCTGATTTTGAAAAAGATTGAAAAAGATGACACTGACGTGGACATTGCAATATTTTTTTTTAAATGAACGCAGGCAATGCACACACCCATGCGTACTGTACACACGATCACTCACAGGGTGAAGTTCTCCTCAAGGTAGCAGCGGTTCCTCAGAAGGCCCGCCCACAGCTGCACCCCAATGATGCCGAAGATGAAGAAGACGAAGAAACACAGCAGAAGGACATTCCCCAGCATGGGCAGGGTGTCCAGGAGCAGGTTCACCAAGATACGCATACCTATAACAAACACATGCATTAAAATGCACACCACCTAAACATATAGATTTGTATGAACATTGTAGAATATATAGACACAGAAGACTGGTTTTCTAGTAGGACAGACATTTTACACAGTCCATATAGTGATAGTGGCTCAATCCCATTTCCCCACTGATTGCATATTGACACTTGGGAGGTTACTGTTGGTTCTGACCCATACTGATGACGGCAAATGACCGGCAACTGCTGAGCCTGACTCTCACTGATGACATAATGACACATGACAGACTACTGCTGGGCCTGGCCAACATTTATGACATTATGTCATATGAGAGGCTACTGCTTGGCCTGACTCACATTGATGACATAAGGACACGTGACATGCTACCGTTGAGTCTTGGCCACGTTGATGACATAACAGTACATGAGAGGTTACTGTTGCTCCTGGCCCACTTCAATTACATAATGACTTATTAGAGGCTACTGATCAGCCTGGCCCACTTTGATGACCAAAGGAAACATGTTTAGTATATAAGCCAATGAGCAGATGTGTCCCATTGTGCTGACATAAAGAAATCTGATAACTGTGATGTTAATGAGCAAATATAGTGGCATCTGGTAGTGGTCGCTGTAGGACACAAAAAAGACCTCTAAAGCACCTCTCCAAGAGGCTCACAGTCAGGCGTGTGTGTGTGTGTGTGTGTTTGCAATGTCACACTGTGTTTTATGAGAAAAGAACCACAGGTGCTTATTACAACCCAGGTTCAGCAGTACCAAAGTGAGAAATAAAAAGATAGAGGAAGAGAGGCCAGTAGAAACAAGAATAGAAAGCAGTGCTAGAAAGCGTTCGAGGAACTGAGTTCTATAATGAAGAGTGTGAATTATATGACTTCTGATAACATTTAGCCGTGGAAGAATTTTGAGATCATCGACCAAATCCCTAAGCGGTTGCCTTCTCAGCATGTACCCGCACCAACGGGTTTAATGTGAGTGCGTCAGAGATTTGAGTCTTGCCGATTGGGTCTTAGAGGTGGTGTGATAACAAGTATAAGTCAGGTGTGCGGTTGGCTCCTCTACAAAGTGTGAAATCATTACAGAAAATAAATTAGCTAGATATTTCAACACAGCATGGTGAGCGTAAATGTCTGATTGAAATGTTTTAAGCTAATTTCTGTCTTTATAGTTAGGTTAGCAATATAATCCCATCATCCCATCATCATTTTGGCGAGAAGACAGCATATGCTGTGTTATGTCAAGAGAATCTCATGACCAACAATGACAAAAATTGTATAATGTGACGACCAGTCTGTATCTCATCTTACAGTCTGACCGCCACTATGTAGACGAGCCGTCTGTTTCATATCTTACAGTCTGACCGCCACTATGTAGACGAGCCGTCTGTTTCATATCTTACAGTCTGACC
>JACXGJ010014943.1:0-14147 GCA_016801105.1 Esox niger
TGTTCTCCTTGGAGCTCCACAGTGAATGGTCCTGTGTTCTCCTTGGAGCTCCACAGTGAATGGTCCTGTGTTCTCCTTGGAGCTCCACAGTGAATGGTCCTGTGTTCTCCCTGTAGCTCCGGAGTGAATGGTCCTGTGTTCTCCCTGTAGCTCCGGAGTGAATGGTCCTGTGTTCTCCCTGTAGCTCCGGAGTGAATGGTCCTGTGTTCTCCCTGTAGCTCCGGAGTGAATGGTCCTGTGTTCTCCCTGTAGCTCCGGAGTGAAGGGTCCTGTGTTCTCAGTGTAGCACCTCAGAGATTTGACCGGTGTTTCCTGGCCCAAATAGGTAAAGCCATAGAGGACGCCTTGTTACACAGATGGTCCAGCAACTCAACTCAATTTGACTAATGACTTGATTGGTTTGACGGGGTGGACTGATTCATTTGATGTCATACAAGCCAGGCAATTTATATAATCATTTTATAAAGGTGGACATACAGCCGATGTGACATGACTTATCCCCAAACCCAGGCCAGCTGACAGACTTGCCTGGGCCCGGGACAAGATGATCTTAGATGTGCCCTTCCCGCGCCCACGTCCCACCTTTTCCCTTGCTCTTCCTCTTTTTTATGTAACTCAAATATTACATATTTAAAAAGATATGTTTTTAGAATTCCATAATTTAATGAGGGCCCCCCCACCCTGGGCCCGAGACAACAGAGCCGTTTGTCCCCCCCATTGGCGGGCGTGCCCACACCCATTCCGTTCGGCCCGTGTGTTTCGATGATTCTGGCTTCAACAAAAGCTGTTTTAACATATTTTTGAAATATGAAACAACAGATATCAGCTTAATGATACTTCAGGATCATTGTTTATTGAACTAAAGTGAATCTAAAATGGCAGTGCAAAAGCTTTAATACTCTATTGCTTTCAAAAACTATTCCAGGTATCACTGGCTGGTAACTTTTAAGCTATTGAACATTGTATTGCTCAGCATAATAACTGGTTGAGCCACCCTTAGCAGCATCAACTGCAATCAAGTGTTTGCAATAATTTGCAATGAGTCTTACAGTGCTGTGTAGGAATTTTGGCCCACTCTTCCTTTCAGAATTGTAATTTAGTAACATTGGAGGGTTTGAGCATGAACTGCCTTTTTAAGGTCATGCCACAACATCTCAATGGGATTCAGATCAGGACTTTGACTAGGCCACACCAACGTCTTCAGTTTGTTTTTCAGCCATTCAGAGGTGGACTTGCTGGTGTGGAGAATATTTCTGCTGCAGAACCCAAGTTGGCTTCAGCTTGAGTTCACAAACAGATGGCCAGACATTTTTTGGTAGACAGCAGAATTCATGGTTCCATTCACCACAGCAAGTCTTCCAGGTCCAGAAGCAGAAAAACAGGCCCAGACATCACACTACCACCACCATATTTTACTGTTGGTATGATGTTATTTTTCTAAACTGCAGTGTTACTTTTAAAGCAGATGTAATGGGACACATACACCTTCCAAAGTGTTCAATTTTTGTCTCATCATTCTACAGAAAATTGGTCTTGGGGATCATCAAGATGTTTTCAGGCAAAAATGAGACCAACCATAATATTCTTTATGCACAGCAGTGGTTTTTGTCTTGGAACTCTGCCATGCATGATATTTTTGCCGTTTCTTATGGTGGAGTCATGAACACTGACCTTAACTGAGGCAAGTGAGGCCTGCAGCTCTTTGGATGTTGTTGTGGCGCCATTTGTGACCTCTTAGATGAGTCATCGCTGCACTCTTGGGGTAGAGGTTCACCTCTGTTCCATGATTTCACCATTTGTGGATAATGGATCTCTCTGTGGTTCACCTTACTCCCAAAGCTTTAGAAATGGCTTTATAACCTTATCCAGACTGATGGATCTCAATTACTTTCCTTCTCATTTGTTCCTGAATTTCTTTGGCTCTCAGCATGATGTCTAGCTTTTGAGTATCTTTTGGTCTATTTCACTTTGTCAGGCAAGTCCTATTTATGTGATTCCTTGATTGAGAACAGGTGTGGCGGTAATCAGGCCTGGGTGTGGCTATAGGAATTGAACTCAGGTGTGATAAACTATAGTTGAGTTGTGTTTTAACAGGGGGCAAACACTTTTCACACAGGGCCATGTGGGTTTGGATTTTGTAGTCCCTTACTAATAACAACCTTCATTTCAAAACTGCATTTTGTGTTATCTTTGACTAATATTGACATTTGTTTAATGATCTGAAACATTTAAGTGTGACAAAAATGGTAACAAATAAGAAATCAGGAAGGGGGGCAAACACTTTTTTACATTAATCTTGCAGCCATCTGGGCAGTGTTATTGATATAGAAGCAATCTGGGCAGTATTAGTGAACATTTAGATATGAAAAGTAATACACATAACAGTGTGAACTAGCAGCAATTGGTAGATTTATTGAATATTACAGATACATATGAGTGCAATAAACCTATGAATAGTGACATAGCACACTAGAACTACATAGTGAAAATAAAAATGTACACACAGCAAAAATATAGCAAGAGGATGAAGCAATAATATACATAATACTGTACATATCAGCAATATCAAAAGATTACTGTAAACTAGCAGCATGATTGGTAGTGGTATTGAATATTGTAGAAATGACAAGTATGGCAGTAATATACATAAGGGATGTAAACTAGCATACCTTTTGTAAGAGTAGGATGGGGAGTATGATCAGTATTGTAGAAGTATTATAGTATTAATGTAATATGCGTAATAGAGTATTATAGATACATTAGTGTAATATCCTAATGAATGGTACATGCGAAGGAATATTCTAATGACCATTAAAAGTACCTGAAAGGACATCAGAGCATCTGGAATGTTTGTGTTTGATCAGTGTTGCTGGTTGAGGGACAAAAGTCATTTCACAAACATTATTTTTATTTTTAATCACATTTTAGTCATTTTGACATATGTAAATGGGAAATACAAAATTAGATTGGTCACCAAAAAGTACAAAAAGTGGCAACAGCAAAATTCAGAAGGCAAATCTGGAAAGAAGCTTGGAATGTAGTATTAGTGGACTACTTAAATTGTCCTAACATATCACTGTTTTGCATTCTAGGGAAGGACACTCAAAATGCTGAACTTAAACCGATGTGTTTGATACTTTTAACATTAAAATAAAAATGACTGCACCGATACACAGTTTAATAAAAGGCTAAACATAATGTGAAAGGGGAATTAATCCATATTAATTCTATTAAGCGCCTCCATTTTATTTACTCCGTCAGTATCTTTACAGACGATCTGTCACGAATTAAGAACCCAGGATAGAGGGGTTCAGTGAATGTGGTCTCGACTTTTTGAAGGAGGGTCATTGTGTCAGATGCTTTAAAAGGTCAGAGTTCCAGCTCTATGATCCAGGTACACTCCTATTCTGGAGAAGCAGGGGATGTTAATAATAACAGCAAATTCATTGAACTTGAAATAACAGCCAGAGTGCGAGCAGAACAAACCAAAGGACTGATCATTCATTCCAAACATAGACATCAACCAATCTGCTTCCTTTCCTGCTTATACCGTAGGTCGTAGGCTCCAGATAGACATCTCTCCAGAGACAGATAGACATATCTCCACACAGCACCTGGTTGAAGTAATAAAACCTGTCTGGATGGTGAAGATAGGTCTGGGCCTTGAAAACATTGCTCACTTTTGTGTTCCCCTCAGACAGACATAGATACTTGTTAGCTGTGTTAGGATCCAACAGAAGCTGTACAAAATCTGTGAAAAATGAAAAATACAAAGCTAAACATTCTTCCATAATATTGTACGCATGCATAGGAATAGACATTTCTGTTTTTGTAACTCACATTTCAAGATATCTTCTCTGGTCCTAGGTTCAGGGACTGAAACATCTTGAAGACATTTTGCTACAGAAAATCAAGAGAACAGATTGTTTTGTATAGCACTTAGGTCATCATGAACATTTTCACCAACAGTTGTGTACAAGACTTTGGAAATTTTACACGGAAGGACTGGGTAGTGTTCTTTATCCCACAGAATCTCATAAAAAGATGCTTTTAACCAAGGTCATCCTGAGTGTAGAGCCTGGTACAGCAGCCCCATCTGTTCTTGGCTGGGCTTGGCATCCCGGATCCTATTGTACATTTCTTTATGAAGCATGTCCCTCTGGAGCAGATCATCTGCAATAGGCATCATGGTGACATTTTGAATGACCTCAGCCCTTAGCTCATCCACAAACTGGACAGCATTGTTTAGAAATCAAGAGGGGAGTTTATCAAGACAATCTTTAAATGTACTCAAATTATTTTTTTCCCTTACTACCAAAGAATATGTACAATTTAATCATAGTCATCATGAAGATTGTTTCAACACAAAATCCAGGGGAATTAAATGTTGGTCTCATAATCCCATGCCACATTACTATATCGCTCTGCACGCATGGTAGAGGGCAGCAGAGCTACAAGGGAAACGGACAGAGATTTAGATGGAATTTCAGCCTTGGTTTGAGGCTATCCTTTCCCATCTTAGGTAGATTGTTTCGTTTAATTATAGCACTTTAAAGATGGATTCTGGTTGTAAAATAGGGGATCTTGAGCCAAAACAGGTATATAGGAATTGTGTAGTATGTCTTATACATGGCAATTAGTGCCCTATTTAATTAAAACCAATCAGTTATCATAGCAGAAGTACATCACAGCCTACTACCAAAGCAATTAGATTTACTGTTCATAACATGGTATGGTACATATGCATGACTTGCATGATAAAATAACATTTCCTTTCCCAGTTATCTTTGCCATTTCCTCATTAATCATAACCTCCAGTCGCTGTTTTAGCTCGGTTTTATTAGTATTCCAAACGACTGTTGTTGGTTGGCAGTAATGCTGGGTAAGGATTCAGATCCAGGAGAAATACAAAGAGAATACAAAAACTCTCCTGAGAAATATCAGAAAACAAGAAAAAAGATTGAATCAGCTCATCAGAGTCGCTGTTTCCAGTTGTCTACATAGATTAGCCAGACGACCATCTACTGTACTCTGCCTATTTATCATTACAAGTCAGAAGTTGGCCCCCTGTTGACGTTTCTTCTTCTGTTTTTTTATCCTGCCTTTCGGGGTGGTCCAGTGAAACCGCAGAACGCCAAAAGTTCAGAGTCTCTCCTCCGCAGCTCAAAAACATTCTGCTCCAGTTGTTTCATGATTCTCTCAGCACAATTCACTTCAGCTTTCTCCTGGGCACTGATCAGCTCCTTCACCTCAGAGAGACTTTTCTTAATGCGGTGGATCTGCTCAGTAAAGACCCTCTGGCTTTCCTCAACTGCTGTCTGTGTGGGGGGCATATTCATTTAGCACTCACCAGCATCCCAGACTGCCTGTTCATCAGTGGACATTAGTGGGACTTGAACATATGTATTTATTTTACCAAGAACAATGCAAACACTCATTAACTGTCTTCACACTGGTTGCAGTTTTACTGCGGTTTACTGGGGGTTAATAAATCACTGTAAATAGGATAATCTGCCAAGAAGAAATATGTTAACCCACCTTGAGTGACTTCAAAGCCTGTCTCACCTCCTGCATTGCTCTCTCTCTCTCTCCTGGATTATCTGATTGGTCTGGTTCTCATTTAACAGCTTCTAAAACCAGACAAATGTGAATGAAATTGAAATGTAATGCAATTTAAATTAGCAGCCTTTCGCAGCCAGCAAGTTTCACACACGCAGACACCTTAGTACAATTTTACAGAAAGAGATAATTTTACATGCAATTTTTCATTGAATATATATATATGTATATATATATATATTATAAGTCAACTTTCAAATATACGGTAACCAAGGGATGCCAGTTCATGTCTCTCAGTCTGTTCTACTGCAGCAGAGACAGTATTGTGGTCATCATGCTCATGCATCTTACACTGATACATTGCCATGACCAGCATCACAGAGGGCAGGATTACATACCTCACATGCTACATCGCCAGGACCAGCATCACAGAAGGCGGGATGGTAGCAGCAGAATGAATTCAGAAGTGTACAGAAACATTTTGTCTGCCAATTTACGGGGAAATGCATTGAAACTAATGGGGAGGAAGTTTATCATGCAGCAGGACAATGACCCAAAGCACACTGCCAACAAAACAAAGGACTTCATCAGGGGGAAAAAGTGGAAGGTTTTAGACTGGCCAAGTCAATCACCTGACCTTAACCTAATAGGGCATGCAGTTCACCTCCTTAAGAGGAGACTGAAGGGAGAAACACTCCGAAACAAACAAGAACTGAAAGAAGCTGCGGTAAAAGCCTGGAACAGCATCACAAATGAAGAATGCAACAGTTTGGTGATGTCGATGGGTCACAGGCTTGAGGCAGTTACTGCAAGCAAGGGTTATGCCACCAAATATTAAATGTTATTTACTTTAAGATTATTTGTTCCATTACTTTTGCTCCCAACCTCTTGATCACACCTACAGCGTAAACTTTGTTCATGCATCACCTGGGTAGGTATGCAACAAAAGTGCAAAGTTAACTCGCTGCATTGATTTCTGCCATACCTTTCCTGTATACAATTTGATACATATGTTGAATGAATCCAACCACACAGAATGTAAGGCAACTGCCTACAGTTTGAAACAATGCAGCAAGGCAAACGCAGCTTTCCATTCAACACGTCAATTTTCTTTCTACAAAAGGCAATGAATCAGTACATGTCTTTGAGGCCCACCCACAGAATAGACTGTTGAGTGTTAAAGACAGGATTTAGGGCGGGAAACTTTATCCTCAACTAGGCCACTTAGAGCAGTCAAACAGCCTGATAAAAACGATAATTCAAACATCATTGACTGTATTGTCAGGAACTGGATTACTGGCTGCTGTCAAATCTGGCAAGTGTTATCAATGCTAGAGCAGAGAAACAGGCCCAATCCAAACTCCTCGGTTTAGAATAACGGCAAGTTTTATTGGTCTGTTTTAATCAGAACCAACTGCTGCTATCCATGTCAATAATGATACACAACAAGCCAAACCTTGTATTCAAATAAATCCTTATCCAGTCCTCACTGTTTGAAGGCTGAAACTGTCCAATACTGGAGTTATGAGGGTGTTGGAGTATTGCATTCACACTGACACACTGCTGCATACAGAACACCCTCTTTTTAATTCAACTGAAACAAGTTAAAAAGATGACAAGTGACCAACTATCTCAATCTCAATACACACCTTAACAGTGAACAAAATCAATGAAAACAAGTATAAATAATACATAAATTCCTTCATTGTCCTATTCCAGAAAAATCTCTACTGAACGTTAAAAACATGTAAAACATATGACTAATTCTTGTGTGAGAATCAGGTTGTTGTTCTAGGATCTGATGGAGAAACTGAATCCATATCCAGGACTTTTGACTGGAGGAAAAGAAACAAAGCAGAGAGAATGAGGGACAAGTGTCAGCCTAATACACACTAACTCAAAGTGAACTGGTTGAAATTATCATTAAAAAAACAATAACACGCATGCAAATAATTTCACACAATATCTATATGGGCGAAAACTTATAGAAACAATACCAATACATTATCTACCAGCCACATGGACTAAAAATACAATGTTTGGAAAACCCTTTCTGATGCCATTAACCTGCATGCGTTTGTGTTTCTTGGCCAGATCTACATTGGTGCGTCCAGGCTTGAAGGGATATGCCCACAGGATGGCGTTCCAAGATGGACCAAACCTCTGTACACCTTGACACAGGTAACTCTCCTCATCAGAGCTGAAGTTCCTCCTCTCTCTCCTCTGTAGGTGGAGTGTGGTAAGGATTAGAAGGAATGTAAACAAGGCCAAGAACAGTAAGAAAGAAACACATGATAATGAGACAGAACATGATAGAAAACACACAAACCTCATCATTGGTCATCCTGCTCTCCTTGGTTTTGGAACTGCTCTGCTCAGTTCGCTGCAAAAGAGAGGTCATGACTGACATACATCTTGGGTGCCTGTCCCCTACCACACACAAGTTCGTTTTTTATCCTTGTGGGGACCGGAAACCCCAAAATCCATGTTCTCTGTTCCTGAGTTGTAAACCTAATCCCACATCTACCTAACCTGAATCCCATTTGCCTTGTGGGAACCTGCCAAAACCCTTGCAGGGACTGTATATTGTTCTGGGTACATGTGGCCCCTGTATGTATGAACACATAGACTTGGATCACACACAGTTGTCTCTGCAGACACAGCGACTGGTTACTAGAGAACCGGCCGGTCTACACAGAACCACTACAGATGACCATCCATAGACTTACAACCAGAACGCGACACAGAACACAGACACACTCTCTCTTACAGTTGAATATGGTTTTCCCATGGATACAGTCTTCTGCTGATCATCAGTGACATCTTCCCAGTGAGGTGGTCTACTGTCTGTGGGTGAAAGAGGGGGACAAGTGTCTATGACCGAAGAACAGATTTGTCACACCTCACAGAGACAACAACTCTGAGAGCATGTTGAACAACAGGACAGAACATTTTATAATGACAAAACACAATTGTTGCCTCCATTCTTCACTACCATAACAATAGTAGGCAGATGAGAGGTTGATTGTTTAGAGAAAGAGGGTGAAGGAAAAGACAGGGTGAAGGGTGTCCAATATTCTGGAAAGAGAAACAATACAAAAAAGAGGAAAAAGCAGTCTCTGAAACAGAGAGTAATCTGTAGTAATATTTAAAAAACAAAATACTCTCAAAACCAAGTCTGAATGACAACACATAATCTCTTCTGTAATTGCACATTTCATAATGCCCGGATACAAATGTAGTAAATAAGTTAATAAACCAAATTTCAAGAGAAAAAATTATAACAATCAAACAATATCACAAGACTTAGTTATTTTTTCATCAGTCGGAAATAATATGCAAAATTGAAAGCAAATGCCTATAATCATCCAATACTGATTTCAAGCAGATATACAGGAAGGTCCCTGGTATTTATGACATAAAGAAGTTTCAACTAATTCAGACAAGTTCTGGAAATTCAAAGTGGAAGGGCCAGATAGCTGGCATTTGTCTGCTTGACAATGCCATGTAGTTACAAAGGTCAAATAGTAGCTGTCTTAGTATGGCTATTCACATGAACAACAGGCTCCACAGACAGAACACTGTGGTAGACGCACTGCATATCACTAGGCCTAGGACATGCAAAGATGAGGGAGCCGGACACTGCAGTTGTCTCACATGACACTGCGGTTGAACAATGGTTGAGCAAAAGGCTCGAACATGTGTGGAAAAGGCAGAAGGACTTGGCGCAGATGCCTATGGAAAGCCTTCAACAATCTTCAACAGGAACTAATCCGTTGGCATTTCTTGCAATGAGACAGGGCCGCATATATAGATTCCATTTGATATGATGAGATTGTTTAGCAAAAAAAGCTGAATAAGTGTAATACACAAGAAACAGATTATCCAATGTCTCAATATTGTGATAGAGGACCTTAAACGATTGAAAAAACATTTACTAACAAACACTTCTTCGATTTGACATCTTTGATGTTCAATGTGTGCAGATACTTCCTTCTCATCAAGGTCTCGGGGATGATACATTTGAAACAAAAAGCAGAGTAAAAAAGCACTAAGAGTCATAAATGTGTTCTTACAGATGAGCATACAGTGTCTGAAAATGCGGTACCTCTCTCCTGCCCCCTGCTGGTCACAGGTGACAAACCACCACACACAGGAGTCAGGCAGATGCCTGCATACGGACCAGACTTCCTCAGAGGGGTGAGACTCACATCTGACAAACAGCAACGGGTGTAGAGGGAGAAACAGAATAGGATCATATATTTAAGTTTTCTTCTTAAAAAAATAGAAAGGTTTTGTTGAGAACATGAGACGGTGTGGGTCATGGTTCTGGTGAGTATGGTGCCCTCTATGGGTTGAGAAGCTCTTCAACAGGTCAGACGGGCCTCGGTTGTATCAAGACACACACCCCATCTCAGATCACACCAGGCTGGTGTGCGTGTGTGTTCAGTGCCTCAAGACACTCACCACTGTATTGATACCGAGGCCTCTTTCCCTCTCTCCGCGTCTCTTCCTCCCTCAGCCCCAGGGTGTCTCTCTGTTCTGCTGCGCGGGCGTCTCTTCTCCTGTGGTCCCGGAGGCGCTGTTTGTGTGTGCGTGTGACCTGCTGTAGCACCCGGTGCAGGTCACAGCTGTGGGGATTGGACCTCTGGAGGACAGGGAACCACCAGCTGGTCACCTCACCGAACCGCAACACACAGCCTGGGGAGAGGGCCTGAGGTGAACACTAACACTCCAGTTCCCTGGGTACTCCCATCAGGTCTGATCCTTAGTTTGGCCTCTTATAGAATAATTTCTTAGCTATATATTAAGATATTCATCTTAATAATAAAAGATTTGACATTCAAACAATTATTCTGTTAATTGCTTAAATCCCTGACCACAACTTTACCTTGCACAACCACACATGTTCCAAACATACCTGAGCACCTGTAGGTTGGGTTACGTGTGGTGGCTGAAGTCTCCAAAATTGTACTGATCTCACTGTCCAGCAGTTCTGAACACACAAACAAGGCATCTGAAGGACAGAGTAACAGAAAACCAGGCACAGAAAAAGCGTTTACCGGAGAGATTTGGTTAAAGGCCGTTTAGCTTTGTATCCAGTCATCATTGAAAGAGATTTGTAAATGTCACTTCAACCCATTAACGTACCGTCATCATCCAACAGTGTCTTCTGCCTGCTCGTGCCTGGTTGGACTGAAATATGGCCTGGACATTTGACCACGTGGCTGAATCACAAAGCACCAGAAAGAGAAAAACGGGTCACACAGAATACCAACACAAAAGAAACCATTCATTACATAGCACCAACTGACAATTGAATGTGTATGTGATCCATACTCCAGACCTGCGGGGGTGATTCTGGGGGTGTGTCTCTAGCGTTCCCATCCCCAGACAGACAGAACACCTGTCACTACTGGGGGGAAGCAGGGCCGTGGCTCCACCCGCTCCGGCACGGTCCACTGCTGACAGGGCCAGCCGTTTCCCCTGCTCTCCCATCCCAGGGTGCTGGTCCCCCGCTGGGTTTTTATCTTTTCCTTGGAGGGTGTTGGTGTAGAGGGGAGTAGCGACCCAATCCCTGTCTGTTCCCAGGCCTGCTCCTATGTGTCTGTATGCAGCCCTGAGGCTCTCCTCTCTGGGGTTCCTCCACTCCTCCCCTCTCCCAATCCTACTGGGGCTAGGTTTCTGAGCCTCCTCACCGGCTTGGAATATCTGTCTCCTTACTCGCTCCTGGTTAAAACCAAAACACACATTTTTAAATGACCATGGAACACATTTGATATATTCCAAAGATATCCCACATGACTGGAGATACCAGATCATTTCAGATGGACATGCAGTCTAGACATTAGGGGCTGGTGTTCTGCAGTAGCAAGGCAGTGGTAAAGTCTCACCCTTAGGTCCAGGTCTTCAGAAAGGGTTTGGTCCACCTCTTGGTCCTCTTCCTGGTCCACCTCCTGGTCTCTCTGTGATCTCTCACAACCTCTAACCCTCCTGGTTAACTGTGGCAGAGCGGGGCTCTCTCGCTCTCCGTACATCACCCTCTCCTGTCCCCCTGGAACCTCCCGGACCGGTGTGCATTCACAGGAAACCCTCACCTTTTCTCCTCCCTCCTCTCCTCTCTCATGGCTTCCACCTCGACCCTGCCGGACTTTCTCTCCTGTCCATCTCCCCACCCTTTCCTCACGTCTCCGGTCTGCCACTCCTCTCCCGTCCCAGCAGGGTGCTGAGGATTGGCCAGGGGAAAGGAGTGAGGACGGGGGGGGAGGTAGGGGTGGGTGTAGCAGCTGCTCCGGGGTGTTGGGTGTGTCCTCCTGGGCTCCCTGTCAAACAACCCGGTCATATGTGACCTAGTCGGCTAGCGGGGCCCGTCACCCCTTCAGGGGCCCCTGTTCCCTCCCACTCATCTGAGGGAACAGGGGCCTCTGCTACATCGCAGCCATATGAAGGGAGAACAGTACCTGAGCCTGGCGTCTCTCCAGCTGCTTGATCCTGTCTAACATGTCTCTGGCTGACCGCCAGTAGCCCTCCGTGTTCCCACCTTGACCCGGGGACCCCCGGGGGGCGGCTCCACGCAGACACCCCGCTGGGGAAGGACCAGGCAGGGCCGTTAGCGAGGGGCCGCTCACGGAGCAGCTCGCGGGGGTCAACACAGAGCCGTGGTTACTCACCAGCCTGCCTGCAGCTATGCAGGATGAAGGCAGCAGCCTTACTGAGCTCCTGGCTGCCAGACTCGGTCAGGAGGGAGATGATGACAGACAGACCTCCACACTCTAACAACTGGGACTGGTGCTCCTCTGGAGGAGGTTGTAACATAACACTTATTCTAGTTTAAATGTTGGCTTTGGCATTGCCTTGTGTGTTCTGGTCATCGTGTTTAGCAAGGACAACCGTACCGGATGTCTCAGTGCAGTGTCCCAGGGCCAGGATGACAACCAGCCTGTCTTGGGGATCCAGGAGGGGGCTGGACAGCAAGGAGTGGAGGTGAGGAACCAAACCATAGCCTGCCAGGCCTGATGCCAACACAGCTACAGAGAGGAGAGAAGAACCTGGTTACCTCAGGAGAGCAGCTCTGACAGGGGAGAGCCGTTGATTTGGGTCACTCACGGTTATCACTGATGCAGGCTGATAGAGTCTTGGTCAGGATGACGGACAGCTGACAGGCCAGTGGGCTATGGGTAGCATCCGAGGCTAAGCGAATGAGAGTACAGGTCAGAGTTTTGAGCCCACCGACAATGGAAAAGCTCTCCTGAACACAATCTGAGAAAGAGGAGGCAGACAAAGAGGGAGACAGGAAGTAGGGACAAAGAGAGGAGAAAGAGGGACAGAGAAGAGAGTGGGAGGGAGAGACAGCATGAGGGAAACAGGAGAGAAACAATTATTTAAGCACTTAGACCAAGCTTGTCACACTTTGGACACTGCAACCTTTAGAGACTGAAGGTCGGCATCTATCCTTGAGCTCTGTCTGGCCAGTATGGAAATACAATGAACATAACACACATACAAATGATCTGAATACAAAGTACTCATAGCACTACCAACAAAGTTACTCTGTGACAGACATTGTTGACAAACCATGCATTTTGAATCACGAGATACGGATACACAACTGGCAGCGAATCACCCAACTTATACTCACAGTTGTTGGCGACCGTCATGGCTATGAAGGAGCATATGGGCTGAACCATCTCTGTGCAGGGCTGGGAAAGCTGCTGCAGCCAGGCTTTGACGAAGGGGAAGGCTGATGCACAGATACGCTGGCTCTCTTCTAGGGAATCGAAGGCCATATCAGATGAAAATATCCTCTGCTACCTGTCGCTCTCAAAAACATTTGACTACCGCAAGATGCACACATGCATTTTATTTATAACCAGATGTACAGAACAGTGTACAAAGACGTCACCATTCTGGGGGTTGTTAACACAGCCACACAGAGCACTGGACACAGAGCTCCAGACCTGGAACATCTGTGTGCCGTTAGCAGGTTTCACGGTGGCCTCGTCAGAGAGGGGGAAACTAGTCCTGGCAACAGAAATGCAATTATCAGTCATCCTGAACTGAGAGACTACGTTTTTCCCGGAGGTAATAATACTACGTATCTATTAGTATCAAGTTCCCCTCTTCAGCAAGGATCCGGTTTCTCAAAAGCACCTTAAATCGATATTAAGTGTTTAGGGTATCATAGGAGTTTCATACATTTTCAGCTTTTTTGTGTGGAATTCACATTACTTTCACCATTTTCAACATTTAATGACATCAGTTGTGGCCTATTGCTGCAGCTGTATGAATCCATGGGAGAGTAGGAGCGGGAATAGGAAGGGGATGGGAGAGGAGGAGCGGGCATAGGAAGGGGATGGGAGAGGAGGAGCGGGCATAGGAAGGGGATGGGAGAGAAAGAGTGAAAGAGAATTATGAAAAGATCGAGAGAGAGAGAAAATAAAGCAGGCGAATAGTTGAGTGAGAGGAGAAGGAAGAGGTTGAGAGCACAGGTGGCTGTTGGCACCATAACTGGGGAGTTCGCTCTAATTGTGATGGATAGTTCGGAATTAATCAAATATCACACTCATGGCTTCCATTCACAATAACTT
>JACXGJ010014944.1:0-14176 GCA_016801105.1 Esox niger
GTGTGTGTGTGTGTGTGTGTGTGTGTGTGTGTGTGCTTGGGCATTGTGGCTATGTAAGGTCAAGGAAAGCTGTTTGCTGCTCCGTTTCTTCCCTCGCACCTTCTACGTAACTTGCCTTGGATATGCAAGTGTCCTCGCTCTAATTGTTATTAATGCTGTGCTCCCCGTTTATTAATACGGTTTTAAAGACGCTCCTACCTCTCATTCTTTGACTTTTTCGATCCTTATCTTGATTCATCTTGGTTATCATGTAATGATCAGATCAGCGATTCACACTGGCACTCGAGCCCATCCGTCTCTGTCTGGCTGGAGCCGTTGTGAGGGATGTGTCAGTGTGACTGAGCTACCTCCATCGCTCTCCGGCCTAGGTTCACCTCACACCACAATCACCTTTTAATTCCCTGTGATGTATTAGGCTGGCAGGAACCAATTTTGGAGCTCGAATTGGACCCTAAATCATCACATCACTTTCTCGGGCCACCTGTGATTCATCACCCCCCCAACAAAAAAAAGTATACGTATATATTAGGAACGTAAATAAATTAGTAACTTATGATTGCTTAACTAAATATTGTATCAAGCCGTTTTTTTCTGGTCTTTCCTTGAGTGTTGATGGATGATTGTAGGGCAGTTTCCTCCACACTGTGGGTTTCAGCTGCCTTCAAACTGCTTCCTCTCCAGAAACAGAAACAGCCCCCGGCCAACCAGTGTCTAATTCAGGCATGTCACATATGGAAACACTCATGACAGAATCCCCATCAGAGCATAGGGAGGAACAGGTATCCCCTTCCAGAACTCTACAGCTGCTATGTGTCGATGCTCCCTCGGTCAACCTATGATAAGCAAATCATCAAATATGCATGTTATTTTTAAGTCATTTCAATGCATTATTGAGCCGGAAAGTGGGGAAAGAGGAGAATGTTTTTGATAAAAGTTCAGTGGGTGTGAGGTGCGAGGGCGGTGAGCGGTTAGCGGAAGAAGGAGAGGCGAGAAAGGAAACAAAAAACGACGAGACATCTTGACAATATAGTTATGTTACTGATAATCACAATAAAGAAGATATGCAAATAATGTTTTTGGAACGTGTTCCTATTCGTGCACAAAACCACATTCAATAATAAAGGCTACATTTGGACAAATACGAAAAATTCAAGTTTACAAATGACCTCAAAAATAACAACTTTTAAACCATTCAGGCAATTAAAACGAACAGAAAAGCAATTTCTTTTTGATGAATAGTATGTATATCCTGTCCTGTATTATTGCCTAAAATGGCTGAAATTTGAGAAACTAGGAACAAATGATTAAAACATCATTAGAAAGTAACTTGGGAGGGTCCAGCCTTCCATAGATTATCAACATGCTCTGGTCTTAGCCAAACGGGTGTTTAGTCATCATTCCAAGTTCTGAAGACTTACCCAAGGCCCTCAGAAGAAAGATGATTCATGCCTATGTGTCTGGGAAGGGTTACAAAGGCATTTCCTAGTAATTCGAAGTACATCATTCCATTGTCTGCCCAATCATCTACAAATGGAGAAAGTTCCAGACCACTGGCAATTTATATAGGACAGGTCGCCCCACCAAATTCAACCAAAGAGCTGACCGAAAGTTTCTAAGAACCTCAGGGTACCAAACATCAAAGGACATACAGACATTCCTTTCCACAATCAGTATCAAAGTGCATGAGTCAACTGTTCCCAAACCTGGCCTACATGGGATGTCAGGAAGGAAGATGTGATTGCTCTCAAAAAAGAATATCAAGAAATGACATTATACCAGATATTTATTTAGGAGCATGTGAGGCCATCTGTCAAATAACTGACCTGAACTTAACTTAGATCTTGCAACAGGACAATAATCCAAAATCTACCAGAAATATTTTAAAACAATGACAAAAAAAATCCCAGAATTCAACCTATCAAAGTGCTGTGAGGGAACTTAAAGCGAGCAGTGCATGGAAGAAAACCCTCAAATGTAACATGAAGTAGAACTGTAAAGAAGAGTGGGCAAAATTCATCCTAGTTGATGGTAGAGATGGATAGACAGTTAAAACAAATAGCTACATAAAGTTATTTCAGCCAAGAGGGGCAACACTTTCTCACATGACTAAGAGGGGCTGGTTTTAAAGTTTTATTGTTAAAATATTAAGCATTACATGAACTTGCTCCTACTTACCTCTCTGAAATGATCCAGCCATACATAGCGACCCGTAACCTATCCTAACCTATGTAATCTAATTCAAGATGCAGGCCTTGTAATTGTACCTAGACTTTCTAAAACAAAAAGAAGGAGGCAGGGCTTTCTGTAGATCTCCACCACTGTTGAATGCAAACTCAGCGCAAACTTTGTTGTTTTCTGTTGCTCCCATTGTGCAATTGGGGTGAGCTCTGCTGGCAATACTGGGCCCTCATTTCAGGATAGTTGAGGTTGGTGGGTGTCCCTTTGGTTGATGCTTGTGGGTGGATTGACTTTCCGCCATGTTGGGAGCATGAAGCCCCCGGAGAGTGCCGCAGTGTCACTGGACACCCTTGTCTAAACCCCAAGGGTTTACGCTATTGTATTAATGTGCCGGGAGTAGGGTCAGTTCTCCTTCTCCACTTTAAAACCTTGTAAACCTTAGGAATGCACTCTCTAGATGTTCTTGTCTCCTGCTCCTTTCAAAATTAGGAGAACATAAGGTCTTGGTCCACACCTCCCGAGAACCAGGCTCTTTTAGGGAGTTTTTCCAAGCCACTGTGTTTTAACCCTGTTGCTGCTTGCTTGTTGGGGGTTCAGGCTGGATGTTTTGTTAAAGCACTTTGCGACAACTACTGATGTAAAAAGGGCTATATAAATAAATTTGATTGATTGATGGATGCATTGAAATCATCAACATTAAGAGGTAATTTAATGTCAACGCTTACTTTAATGCTTTGTTGTGTAGTCTTCCATTTTATCCACAAATTAAAAACAGCTTGAATAAAGCCTAGTCGATAAGTTTCAATGAAGTCAGCCAGCTAAACAACCTAGCTAAGTTGTTTAGAAACAACTAGCTATAATTTCGTGACCTGAGTCCATTATAAAATACTCGTAAGGAGATGTTGATTTGTCTGTGGCCAATGACCTTGAGCTTATAGACGGCCCCTGCATAGAAGCTGAAGCGGCCTAGAACTCAAAGAACGTGCGTGGCTACAAGCCGTGCCAATTCCTCCTACCAAACCCTTAAGCTCGCATCAACCACTAGCAGCCAACTGCGCGCAGCCAAGGTAAATCAACGACGGTTGCTTTCTGGTCCTACCCTGCAACAACAAAGCACTGATTGAGGCTGGAAACTATTCATCAGTTAAACCAAAATGGACCTGAACAGTAGTACAATGGGAAAGTCACAAGGAATGCTTTTCAGGATAGATATTAGTTTTTATTGGTTTGGTAAGTAACAGACAAAATATTATTGATGTGACATGAAAAAATGAAAGACTTGAACGTGAAACAGTGCCATCTCTTGGACAGATGTCATTAGATGCCCTGTGCCTATCGTACAACTTACAAGTTTGGCTAAATTTCAGCACCATTATCAGACTCATTGTGATTTGTTTGCAGTTGCATTCCCTACTAGATAACCCAACCATGTGAAAGGACATTGCTGTCTTACCCACGGAAATGATCTCTGTCTTTTCTAAATGTGTTCATTTGCTGAACGTACCAATGCCAGGTGGCTGTTTGAGACTGTTTAAGTTGCGTTTCTCCGTAGACTCTGAATCGGCCGATAGAGCAGCGTTAATGTGTGTACTGTAGTGGAGAGTTTTGCTCCAGCCAAGCAGAAGTGTTTAGACTGCATTGTCCTGGGCAGCAGGCTCTTTTGCTGTGTCATGGTGGTTCTCAGAGCAATGGCTGCCATTTCACATTTCCAGTTTATCTGAGTATCGACCTGCCACATGAATCAGAGCCTGAGTTGTAACAGATGGGATTAAGGTAGGGATACATTAGTATTTAAATGTCAGTTTGGTCTTTTGCTTTGAGTCATCTTTGTTAAGGACCATATCTAATTACGCTGTAGCATGTTTTTAGTTGTTTTCCTGTTATGTGTTAATGTGTTGAGAGAGACCAAGCAGTTGTTTGAGTAGCAGTGTGGTTGCTGTGGTTTGACTGCATGCTGGCTGCCTTTTTGACTCCTGGCTAGTAAATAACGACACCCGCGCAAGCCCAACCAAGCCTCGACCCCCCTCATAAAAAACCCTCCTCACCCTGGTGTGATACAAGCTCTGAGCAGATCTCCCTGGAGGTGGACTGATGTTAGGCCTGCTGACAGGGCTTGACACACACACACATACATACACACACACACACACACCCGTTTCCATGGTGTGTGTGATGAAGTGCATCGGCATGACGACGACCCCCCTGTCCTTGTGCACTGGCCAGGCTGCTCCCTTGTGTAATTAAAGACCCTAAAGATGAGAAATCACTCACTATTAATTAATCAATGAGCCTCAGACGGCCAACTCACAGGGGACGGGGACGGACTAAATAAGTGTGTATTTGTGCGTGCTTGCATATGTGTGTTGGCGTGTGTGTGTGTTAGCCTGTGCATGCATATTTTTTGTGCGTTACAGACAGTGTGTGTCAGTGTCTGTGGTATGTCTGTTAGTGCTACAGGTTGCTTCGGTATGCTCCGGCTCTGCTCTGTTCCCAGATGCTTGACGGGGCTCACTGCCCATTGGTGTGAATAGAATCTGGGATTATCTCTCATGCTCATACTGGTCCTCTGCATGTATATCAAATTAATTTAAACCCCACTGAGCTAATCCAGCGTGGAATTAGGATTTTCAGCCCTCTGATCTCACTGGGCACGGATTCAATTCCAACACCAATGAACATCTCACCACCCCTGGACCAATGGCAGTCATACATCTCCTCTAAGGGTTTCTGGCTACATTATTTTTCTAAAGATATTGTTATATTTACAGAACATATGCTTGGTTTATTCTTGACCAATCTTCCTGTATTTCCTACCAAACCCCAAAGACAGTCATATATTTTTCATAATTAGGCAAATTTTCCTTTGGTTCTCTGACCACCATCAGAAGTCAAGGGCTTATCATTACTTATGGGTCCTCAATCTTTAAGGGCCCAACAAGTTTGTGGAAAGGGCCTGACCAAAATTCACTGAAGTGCCCAGAAGGCTCAGATAGCATAATCTGTGGCAAACTCTATAGAATAACAGATTACAGCTAGTCATTGCAGAGCTTGCAAGCTTCATGTGCGGCTTCAAACCTAATTGGTATGAAAAAAGAAATACATTGTTGGGGGTTGTCGCCTTAGGACTCATAATGTTTAGTAGCTGAAATGTCATTGGCTGTTTGTGATGTTGTTTTCATCTGTATTAACAATCTGGAATCCCCACAAGCAGGCTAAATTAGGGCCAATCTAGCTCATGAAGTCATACAATATCAATTTCAAAGAAAACACATCCAGTAGTAAATCTCCTGCAAAGGCTTGTGGCAGATTACTCTTCTACTGAATACACATTCCTCTGGCTTATTGGCTTAAAGGGTATTTAATAAGCTCCGCACAGCAGCACGTGACATGATGGAGCCTGTGGAGCAACGAGAGTGGAGAGACAGGAGGCTTAGGGCAGACACGGGCAAACAAAGCGCAGTAATGTGAGGAAGAAGCGGAGTGCTTCAGAGGGACAAGAAGAGAGCGTAGTTGTTTACTTTGAGAATGCGAAGGATCACGGCGTGGCTGATACGACGCAGAGAAATAGAATATGGACAAAGAGACAAAAAGTGATATGGAGGATGGATTAATTGAGTGTGAGGCTGGTAGACAGGAAGGCAGTGATGGAGGGAATGGATGTAAGAAGGAGAGGGCACCATTTTCAAGGTGTATGTGTTTTGTTTTGTTTTGTATTGTTGTGTGTGTGTGTATGTGTGTGTGTGTGTGTGTGTGTGTGTGTGAGGCAGCCATAGGGGCATTCCTCTTCCCTGACGGCTGTTCTCGTACTATCACTCCCATCTACACAGTCGCTACGGTGATGGATTGCGCTGCCTCACTGCCACTCTTTTTATTGCAGATGTTTAGCAGTTTATAATTGAAAATCCTGGGGTAAATTATTGGTCAATCTTTCTTCCCGAATACTGGCGCTATCGATTGGCTGAGGGCAGCTGGAAGTGAAAATGATGTCATCAGAGAGTTAGACATTGATTATTCCAGAAATGGCTCATATTTAGGAGTTTGGAGAGAATAGACAACACTCCTTTATAAATACTTCGTACCACAGCCATCCACATAAAGTTAGTAAGACGCAGTGGAGGATTCAGCGGAATAGCTGTGGTAGTGAATTTCTCACTTGGCAACACCTAAGTACATGAAGGCATTTTGATAGATCCCAGCAGGGAAACAGAGAATGGTCAGGTTAGTACACGTGTATGTACAACACCCTGATGTATTGAAAATAAACAGAAATTGGAATCTGAACAGGCCTACATTGGTACCAAAGGCTATATCCTCTAGCAAACATTTACAAGGAAATATTACCAACTGTCATTGGTTCAGGACTGACCTCTCCTCACTGTTTCAGCACCAACCTCTCCTCCTTGTTTCAACACCAACCTTTTCTCCTTGTTTCAACACCAACCTTTCCTCCTTGTTTCAACACCAACCTTTCCTCCTTGTTTCAACACCAACCTTTCCTCCTTGTTTCAACACCAACCCCTCCTCCTTGTTTCAACACCAACCTCTCCTCATTGTTTCAGCACCAACCTCTCCTCCTTGTTTCAACACCAACCTCTCCTCCTTGTTTAAACACCAACCTCTCCTCATTGTTTCAGCACCAACCTCTCCTCCTTGTTTAAACACCAACCTCTCCTCTTTGTTTCAGCACCAACCTCTCCTCTTTGTTTCAGCACCAACCTCTCCTCCTTGTTTCAACACCAACCCCTCCTCTTGGTTTCAGCACCAACATCTCCTCCTTGTTTCAACACCAATCTCTCCTCTTGGTTTCAGCACCAACATCTCCAATTTGTTTCAGCACCAACCTTTCTTTCCTTTTTTTCACGACCAACCTCTCTGCTTTGTTTTAGACGACCCCTCTGTTTGTCCATCCCCTCCCATGCTTCCCATAACTGGTCATCAGTATTTGAAACAAGAATTCTTCTGTCTTTGTGACTGAACCCTGTTGCAGAGGAAACCCCTCCTCAGCACACAAGGCCATTCTGGCTCTCTCATTGGCTATCGCCTCATTACCCAGCCCTCCCCACTTCAGTTATCTGCTGTGAAGTGAATTACACAGGCGCCTATTGATTTCTGTCCTTATTCCAAAGCAGTGGGCATGTTTAGAGAGTAAACCTATTGCTTTTTCCCATAGTGCACCATTGTGATGCTTAATCTGCAGAGGGCCTAATTGGCCTCAATTAAGAGCACCTTGTTGGCTAAAAATGTATTCCCAGGAGTTCAACCAGAGTTAGCAGTGATGTCTGGGGAACAGATAGAGGGCCTGGTGAGAAAGTGTTCATAGAACAATAGGCTTGAAGGGCAGGAGAGAACATTTATTTCTTCTGAAAATGTGTGGCAACTGTCAATGTATATAAATGGCATAGAAAGCATGGCAGACATTTGCCATGACGGTGAATGATGTAGCAAAGTGCTGAATTCTTCATGCTTTAATACTGGGACTCAAGACACTCAGAGATAGTCTCTGTCTAGAGAAGACACTAGTCATGCTTTACCATTGCTTCAACGTCCTGTAATCGTCACACTCCTTGGAGGTCTGGAGACATTTTCATTGAGCAAAAATGCTTTGAATGGCCTGCTGGCTCCAGGCATCAATATTTTTATTGATATTACATTTCATGAAACCTCCCCCACATGTCCGTCAGTGTTATTTTTGTGACGCTTATTCATTCCTAGGAGTACACATATAGCTGAGATGGGTTTTGTTTACTGGTTTACAACATGGAAGAGGAACTGAGCAGTCTTTAATACAAAAAAATGGCAAGGCAAAAACAAAAATCTGCTCAGAGATTTCGCCGGCCATCTTCACACTTTGTTGCACCTACTACTCTAGTGAGCACGTTTGGAGCTCTGCCCAAGTCAGGCATTTGGGGGGTTTGATGTATAACAGGGCATCATAGATTTACTGTGGGATCCCTTCCCCACTGAGCTTCTGTTGCGGGCTTCCCCATGCTTCAAAATTAGGGAGAATCCTCTGTGATGCAACAGGTTGAATCCAACAGGTTATCGTATTGGCAACGAGATGATGGATTGCAGTAAGATATTTCTGTTAAAAACTATACATGTTAGTGGTTTTATCCAATACATTTGATTTGTCCCACAGAGAAAACAGTATTTCTTTGCTGACATGTTGGTGGTAAATCTTGAACTAGTACTTGGTCATTTGTCAGAAGCAGTTTTCTGTGCATATTTACCCTCCAACTATTAAAGGCAGTCAGAGAGGAGAAAGGAGGTGAGGAAATGAGTTTGAGAAGCGAGTTTTTTGACGAGGCTACAATGGAGTCCTGGTCTTTTACCACACTATCTAATATACATTTTGAAAACAGATTATGTCCATGTTAACAAGTCATGGTGCAATATGCATTTTGAATTAAGATCAATGCCACCTTTACCAGGTATGCTTCACTATACTGTCATTTTTGGACCAACAAAATCACAAAGCCATTTTGAATGCGGTCCAGATGGGTAAACTGTTAGTAGGCCAGGGCTTCTCTGTGAGGTGCCAGGGTTGGTACGCAGTCGCCCACGTCATAAGATGTCAGTCTCCATCAGTGGTTTGAGATAGGACATACGGCACGGCTGCTGCATTATGCATGACCTGATCCAGTTATATAAAGTGGCCAGGCTGATGGAGTGGTCTGTTGTGATGAACAGTTGATGGGCACGACTTTGGAATTATTCTCAAGTGATTTCTCAGGACTTCTTTGCATCTCAAAGTTTCACATTGCACACAGTGTAGAATGCTTTCTCACTGATTGTTTATTGCCTTTTTTTCAATAAAGTAGATTTTTTTCAGTCTGTAAACAATGATCCTGTTTTTACTAGTTTTAACTACACAAATCTAAAACACTTCAAGACTTTTCATTTTTCTTGGCAGATACTCATCCATCTTTTTCAATTATGGAGTTTCCAAATAGTGACCAAACAGCTGTAGTTTGTTGCATATGGGCTCTGTCTTGTCGAGGCAAAATGAGGTGGATAACAAGACTAATCCAGTTCCACAGAGGACTTTGGAACTGGGAGCAGCACAGGGACGATGTCATTCCATCACTTTAAACACTGATAGTCATACATCCTGCCGGTGGCATCATTATCTGGGATTTTTCCCCTCCTTCGCTTGGAAAAGGGATGGGGCAGCCCGTCCATCTGCCCATTACTCCGCTAATCAAAAGGTTAATGTCACTCCTGCGCTTGGCCGATATCCGTCAGGCTCCGCACGCCCACCCTCGTGGCTAGTCATTATCCTGGCAAATACAGTTTAACATTATCTTTCTCTCATCTGCTAATGAATTGCTTAATAACAGTAATGAATACGGCTAGGCGAGTCGAGGACCTGATAGCAGAGATGTGACTCTGGGTCAGGAAAAACATTTGTCTGTGTAAAAGAAAAAGAGAGGGTATCTGATTTGAAGTGGCGGCATATACTTTTAATGTTTACTTGGATTATTGTGTTGTCTGTGGATATGGTGTCAAATGGCTCTTTGTTACATTTTCTTTTTACTTTACTTCTCTATATAAAGTTGCTTTTGAGGATATAACTCAACACTTATTCCGTTGGTACAGTGTCCCCCCTTATCGATCTTTGTTGAAAAAAATAATTCAACAAATGAAAAATGGAATTGGACCAAAACTCTATTTAGGACTTTATAAAGCAGAAATTGCAACAAGTACTGTAGATGTCAGGTCTGGTTCAAGTAGTTTTTAATGGGAATAGCTAGAAAGTGTGGAGGTCCTCAATAGAAATGGAGCGGGTGGATAGGTCAGTCTGCAGTCTGGGGAAACAGCTCTATTAAAGCTAGACAGCAACAAAGTATTGGGGAAAGGGAAAAAGAGGGATAGAAAGTGAAATGGGAAAGGCAGAAGGAAAGAGAGGTAGAAGGATCAGAGGTGAATGCAGGGCTCCACCCTCATCTGGAGTAGGCAGGAAACAGGAAAGAGTGGTGTGGAGAACTATGTTATTTTGGCTTCTTTGCAAAGGCCTCTGGGAAAATAGGCCATGCCTGCTTGAGCTACCAGAGCCATAAATCACATGAAGAGAGCTCCTCCTCAATGGGACCTGGAGGTGACCATAGACACACACATACACACACGCAAAAATGTACTCGGGTGCACACAAACCCGCTCTCCTGATCCACTGATTCACTTACACGTCCTCTAACATACACACACCACCATATACTTCACTCTTCCAGAAACACACACAGACACAAGCTGTCTTTTCCTAATTTCCCCCCCGGAGTGTTGATGGAGGCAGGTTGAACCTTAAATGTACCTGGCTGGGACTAATCTCTCCTGCTGCTGAGCCCATATTGAAGCTGGGCCTCATGCTGGGGCTGCTATGAATATGAGAGCACTAACTCTTCTCCCTCCCCCCACACACAACTAGAGCCATACATAGTTTGCCCAGAGACAGTGAAAACATCTTTATCTCCCAATGTATCTGTTCAACTGAATGTTGTTGCTTTTTTCAAGTGTGCGGAGATGTTCTGGAAAAACATTCATTAGAAAATCTATTTTCACTCTCTCTCTCACTCTCTCTTGATGATATAAAACAATTTCTGCACTATATGTGTATAAATGTATGTAATACAGTGTGTGACAGTGTCTTATATGTGACTGTGTCATGTATAATACACTGTTTGGCAGTGTCTTTATTACCTAAAGTATATGATAAAAAAGTAACAATGGCTTTATGTTGGAAAATTCTACCCCTGTCCAGTTCCTGCTGATTACAGAGAAACTGCACAATCAAGGAAAAGGGTGTAACATACGATCCAAGTGTTCCAATACCCTACTGAGGAAAGTGGAAGCTGCATCACATCACACTGCCCTGTATTGGACGGTGGTAAGAAAGAAGACCTTTCTCAAAAATATCCATCTGAAAGCATAAGTGACCCAGCTGCGATGTGACAGAAGGTTTTGTGTTCAGATGAGAACCAGATAGTGCTTTTTGGCACAAGGTGTTGAGGGAACCTAACGCTGCCAACACCTAAACACACACCATCCCTACAGTGAATTGTGGTGGTGGCAGCATCATGCTGTGGGGATACTTCTCATCGGCAGCGGCTAAGCATCTTGTTACAATTGAAGGTAAAATGCAAGCAAGACAACCTGCTTCAGTCCACTGAAAAAACAAAATTTGGGGAGTAAATTTGCCATTCAGCTGGACATTGATCTCAGTCACAATGCAAAAGCAACATAGGAGTTGCCCAAGAACAAAATGTGAATGTACTATGACGGCTCAGGCGAAGTTCAGATCTTTATCACATTGATAATATGTGGCAATATTTCTAAATTGCAGTCCACAAGCACCGTCCAACCAACCACAACAATCTGGAGCAAATCTGCCAGGACGAATGGGCCAAAATCACTCCAACACTGCGTGCAAAGTAGGACTGACCCCATTCAGTCGACTACTCCATTGTTTAGTTGGTTGCCGTAGTTTGACTGGGATTTTTTAGTTGATTAGTCGCAAGGCCACACCACACCAATTCAAAAAGGAAGTGAGTCATGGCTCAGCCAACAATGTGCATAGATGTAAAGAAGGGTCTGATGAATACAGAATCCCAGGGTTGATTCTGTATTCCAGTCTGGTGCACAACAACGCTGCAGATACTGTATACAAGAAAGGGAAGACGTTAAAGACGTTAGTGAGATACTCCATATTGAGGGAGAAAAATTATGATGAGACGTTAAAGACGTTAGTGATATACTCTATACTGAGGGAGAAGGAGAATGAGGAGACATTAAAGACGTTAGTGACATACTCTATACTGAGGGAGAAAAAGAATGAGGAGACGTTAAAGACGTTAGTGAGATACTCTATACTGAGGGAGAAGAAGAATGAGGAGACATTTAAGACGTTAGTGAGATACTCTATACTGAGGGAGAAGAAGAATGAGGAGACATTAAAGACGTTTGTGAGATACTCTATACTCAGGGAGAAGAAGAACGAGGAGACGTTAAAGACGTTAGTGACATACTCTATACTGAGGGAGAAAAATAATGAGGAGACGTTAAAGACGTTAGTGACATACTCTATACTGAGGGAGAAAAATAATGAGGAGACGTTAAAGACGTTAGTGAGATACTCTATACTCAGGGAGAAGAAGAACGAGGAGACGTTAAAGACGTTAGTGAGATGCTCTATACTGAGGGAGAAGGAGAATGAGGAGACGTGAAAGGAGTGAGATTAGTTGGGCATGAATATAGTTTTTTTTTAAACATTTGTGAGGGACAGCCCTAGAACAAAGCAACTACATGCGTACCAAAACTCTTAAATTACTTTCTGGGAAAAGTGGCTCTTCTAAATATTAATGTGTAGAGATTGAATACCTATGCATCTTTTTTAATTATTACTTTAAATATGCAAATACAATGATTCATTTTAAAGTGTCAGTGTTTGAAAATAAAATGTAGTTGAAATATCAAGTGGTCTTAAGCATGGCCCTACACCAGGTGGTGAGTGGGTGCTATATGGCTCATCTAGACCCCAGAGGAGGGTTCTGTCAGAGGCACAGAGGGGTGGATGGGGGGTGGAGACCACCTCTCCTGGTACTGTAGGTCCATCTGGAGGAAAGGACGGGCGTGGAAAAGAGAACACAAGGATGTCTTTAAAAAAACAGGTAGATGACCAGTGAATGAAGATTATTTCCCAGGTTAAAAGTAGAAGCTTAGGCAATCAGAGAGTGTGTGTGTGTGTGTGTGTGTCTCCTTCTTTGTATGTGTGCTTGTACCATCAATCTTCATTCGCATTTTATAGGACTTTTTATTGGGTGGGTGGGGGAAGGTATTGATTTCATAAAAGGGCATAAAATAGGCTGCTCAGCTTTTAAACAGTGGAGTCAAAGAGCAATGAGGAAAGAGATGAAAACCATGACATTTACTCAGTAATGTGCCCCGGGGCTCAGGACATCTGGGTGGAAGTAACATTATGAATTCTGGCTTTCTCTGAATATCACTTTTCACCAACTACCGTGATGTGGATACACACACTCCTTACACACACTCCTTACCTCTCCCTCCGTCCCTTCTTGCACTTGCTTCACCCCACCTTCAGACTAATTTACTCACTACGTAATGTCCCCTGGGCATGCGGTTGGGATGGGCTGGTAGTAGAGTTTTGGTGGGTCTATCCTGAGAACGGCTTGGAACAGAGTTTGGTATGGAGCAACCAGCTTGGATACAACAGTCCAGAAGAGAAAGTGCAGATGCACATTCACATACAGCCTAATTAGTGTTTGTGCCTGGAAGCGAAAACCTGCTCTATGCTCCTCCTTTGGCCCATGCTGCCCTCTCATCAGCCTCCATCCTCTGTCTGAGGGGCATCAGAGATGGACAACACGCACACACACCCACACACATCCAGGCTGCTGAATAATTGAGGAAGAACCAGAGAGTTAGTCAGCCGTTAAATGGCTTGAGCTTTAAATAAACAGGCTGATTGTGACAGGTCAGAGGTCAAACAGACTGTGGAGATGAGACGCTGTCGGGTAAGTAAAAGCCCACAGTCTTAGTGGAATAAACGGTTAGGTTCCAATCAAATCTGTGAGCTTAATGCCTCCAGGCCTAGCAGGTACTCAGTGGATTCATTTTCCAAACACTGTCCTCAAACACCTCTTTGCATAGTACGGAACAGCTGATGTACATTGTATATGAGTTGGAATAAGCGAGAGATCTCCCTCACTACTCTGTCTTTTTAAGGAGCTGTAATCGATCGGTGCTTGGGCTCCAGAGAGATAATCTGTTTGTCAAAGCCATGAATGGGTATGTGTACGTCAGGGGGTTGGGGGCCATTGTCTACCTGTGATCTCCCAGCGTGAGGTGTCTGAAGCGTTTGCTGGAGATCAATTCACACTGTCACTGTTGGAGTCCATGGAGCGGAGGAGGAGCGTGCCCCTCTCCCAGGTGTCTGTTGTTGGGTTGAGGTCCATGGAACGGAGGAGGAGCGTGCCCCTCTCCC
>JACXGJ010014945.1:0-14148 GCA_016801105.1 Esox niger
CCCCAACACTGACCCCTAATACTGGCCCCCAACACTGACCCCTAATACTGGCCCCCAACACTGACCCCTAATACTGGCCCCCAACACTGCACCAAACCAGTGCTGACTGACAACCATCACAAGAGAAAAGCAACAATATCCATTTCACATGATCACTTGAATCTGTGAGTGTTCATCAAACCCTTTTCATTAATGACAAGCCTGTTCAGTGTACCCCAAGACTGTCAATGCTATCATGTTGGCTGGTTGTCACTTATTGTAACGCCACAACAGCTTTGGAGTAGGCAAAGATTTCAGTTTTGGCAGCTTCAGCAGAGCGCTGGCATGAGAACAACTAGCTTCTAATTATATGCATTAGCATAGTAACGTCTAAAAATGAATTGCTTAAGAAGTGTATCTATAAAGAAATGCATGGACCAGGTGGCTTGGACGCTGAGAACTGACAGCTGTGGTACATGAGCGTATACCCAATGTTTGACATCACATCGCTTTTTATTGCTCTAAATAAGTTGGTAACGTTTATAAGCGCAATAAGTCATCTTGTGCAGTGTCATAGCTAACAGCTCTTAGCCATGGTATATTTGCCATATATCACACCCCCTCGTGTTCCCTTGTTGCTTATGTATCTCAAAGGTGGACATTATATATAATATGTATGCACAGATATTCTCAATCCACACACACGCACACATACACACACATTTACTACTTATATCAATGCTGATATAGACTCTGTGAACCCTTTAACAACATCTTCCTGAAATGTGATTAGGTCTTTATCCTCTTAATAATAATAATAATAGATCAAGTGAACCTGATTTAGTCACTAAACAGCTGTTAGACCATAATGCCATGACAACTGGTTTATCATAAAGCATGCAGAATAGCCTGGCGTAACGTCCCAGAAACGTTGACATTTACATTTGTGGAACTCTGCAGACGCTCTTATCCGGAGCCACTTGTCCGTTTGTAGGTTTACTTAGTTTTAATTAGATCCCTTCTTTGGCTTGAGTCAGGTTTGAACCGTTCCCTTCGTGGAAGCAGCCGTTGCTGTGTTTTAATTGTTCTTACTGTCAGCATCGTTAGGAGACCAGGGTTGGAGTCCTGCTCAGCGAGTGGCCCAGCGGTCCCACGGACCAGCGCAGTCCGCGTTTAGTAGTGGCATATGGTTGCCTGGTCTCGACCCACTCCGGCGAGTCATTGTGGCCGGTCAGGCCTGCGCACGCGACCCAGCTTGGGTTAGCAACGTGACGAGGACAAGAACGGAAATGACTGTGATAAGAGCCACATACCTCGACATCTACGGTCCGCTGGGAGTGGCTGTTATAAAGCAGTGCCTAATGTCAAATCGGAAGTCAAGATATTGGGTGGAAAACTATAATATAACTGTTAATACTGAGTGTGCCTTCCGACTGACTTTGAGTTTATAGTGCACTACTTTTGCTGGGACCCTATGAGAGTAGGAGGCCCCTTCAGGACCCAGACTGCATAGTGTTTATACACTGTAGATAATCAGCAACTCCATAAAGATATGCAACCAGTTCTAGACTGAATTTATAGGAGCCCTATGGACAATATAAGTGCAAACACACCAATCCACAGTGTGTATAATTTTGTGATTGGACTTGTTTTTCTAGATGCCTAAAAATGCATCCAAGAAAGCTCCCCATGTTCCCTTCACTGACCCAGGGGATTTGGGGTTCAGTGTTTAGACCAGACGCTGCCCCCAAAACACCACTTCTGGGAGAATCCATTCACCCATCCAGAGACAAACCGGGACAGATTCAGATTTAGACCCAGCCAGTGGTGTGAGGCAGGGTGCTCATCAGATCATACGGTACAGAAGTCCATGCAGAAAACCAGAAATGATTAACACATAATATAAAAGAACATTAATGTTTCTTCAAAAATTAACACCAAAGAACTTATTGAAGTGTGTAGTTCATACATTCACACACACACACACACACACACAATCATATATACACATGCAGTCGTGGCCTTGGACTTTCTTCAAATAATAAAAAATGGTCTCAAAGTTTGTTGAAACTGACAAAAGTATTTAGTCTCCACATTTCCTTATTTCATTGTTTGATTACAGAGCCTTTGTTTTTTTAACCTCAACTATCCTTTTCTTTTGGAAAAGAAGTGAAACATCGATTGCATTGACAAAATGAGTGACACCCTAGACTCAATACTTGGTAGCACAGCCTTTGGCCAGAGAATGTCAATCAAGTGGAAGCTCATCCTTTAGCCATGGATGTGCTTCCTGCACATCTGCACAGAAGGTTCTAACAACTCCAAACTGCTCCACATCTCCCAGATTGGAAGGGTGCCTCTCAATGGCTGTTTTCAGATTCCTCCAGAAGACTTCACAAGGATTTAGATCTGGAGGAATTGGTGGCCTCTTCAGAACGGTTCAGCACTTGAACTTGTCTTGAACCATTCCTTGGGTGCTTTTTTAAATGTGTTAGGTACCGTTGTTCTGTTTGACCACCCTTGACATTCGACGGAGACCAACGTTTCTGCCACTGGGTGTGACATTGTGCTCCTAGTTGTTATTTTCATGATGTCATGCATTAATTGAAGGCACCCGGTACCTCAGGCAGCAAAGTAACCCTGAACCATCGCAAACCTCAACGTTTGACTCCAGGGAAGGTGTTCCACTCTATGAAGGCTTCATTATGTTTTCGGTAAATATAGATATGGTAAACTTGCCCAAAAAGCTTGAATTTTGTCTCATCTGTCCACAGGAGATTGTAAACTGAGGTACATATCAGCAGATTTCTTCGGATAAATGGTGCGTTATTTGAATAGAGTGCCAAGGTGTATGTGTGTATTAATGAGAACAAACTATTTCCACACACAAGGTTTACACAATTGCTCTTCAAGCGTATTCCTTCCGGAAAAGGAAATTTAGTATTTTCTTCGGGGGGGGTCGCAAAAGGTACAGCCTGGCAAATAGTCTCTATTATTTGATGACATGTTGTGGTTTTTCTCAGCCTTTGATGTTTTGTCGTAGTGAATAAGATCGTATCCATTTGTCTTCTACATGTCTGACTCGTTGGTTAAGAGAAATATCATTATGCAATGTTTGTGTATGTTTAGTTGATTGCCATGACACTTTATAAGAAAAAGATATGCAGATCGTTTATGGCGATGCTATTAAGGAGATGCTATTAAGTTGATGCTATTAAGGAGATAATATTAAGGAGATGCTATTTCCAGTGTACAGATTCAACCACACCTATGTTTTTTAAGGTGACGACTGTTGTCAATACTGTGGGTGTTTTAACCGTTTGTCAGAATAGACTTTACTTGTTGACATGCAGTCATTTTTTTGTCACAGCTTAAAAGCAGACGTGACAGTAATGGAGCATTGTACCTGTTACGGCTTTGTCCTCCACGTGTTGGCAACTGAAGCTGTTTATGGGTGTTTTGAGCCGGTTATCACCCTCAGGCATGGAGTGGAGAAACCACAGCACGCGTTACATATGAATTCCTTAGATCCCCGTGCTCCTGAAGTGATGTGCAGTTACTCATTCCCTTCACCGAGACGTGAGAATGGCCAAGCAGAATGTTATGTCTGTTAATGTGGTTACTGGCTTGTTTTTCTTTTTAACCAGTGATGACTGGCTGCACTGCTCAGTTGTACGGGTGTTAGAGGGCGGGCCGTGTGAGGGCGAGGGTTTGTCATTGGTTCTGCGTTGACGCGTGCTGGAATCTGTTTAAGGAGTTGTCTTTATCCAATCACAGTGACACACTAATGCTGGGTGGACTAAGCCTCTGTTGGATCATGTGCCACCGTCAATATAACAAGAACACCGTTTAAATCCTCTGTGTGGACCTGTCACGCATTTCCATATACTTGTCGAGGAACGACCAGAGCGCCCAGTCAATGAGCCCATGGATTCATGTAGCATTGCAGTATAGCTTAACATCCCTGTGCTTATCTACGCTTTCCCCCCTTGTTTTTTATCTCGTTTTTCTTTGAAATAATACATGTTTGACATCTTAGTGTTTTGTTACATTCATTCAGTTGTCATTGTGGTTCACGTCTGTTACACAGTGCCTTGGGCGAGAATCAGTCCACCGTGTCAAGGAATATTCATATCTATAAGTTCCGTCAAGGAAACAAATCTCCAATTGGTTTTGTCCCCAATTAGCCCCTATTCCCTGTGTAGGGCTCTACTGTTCTAATACGAGTGCATTAGGTAATAGGTAGAATTATCATGGTGGCATGTCGTTTTCCGCCGTCCCCAGAGCTGACTGATGGTTTCTTCTGTAGCATCTCGATGGTTCTACTGTTAAACAGTGACAATGATATTATTCCACTTACATTCTCAGCCATGTGGATGACTGATATATGATATACAGAGGGGGATCCAGTTAAAATGATGTCCCTGCGTACATCGACAGATCAGCAGAGATATTCTGACCATCCGATGATCATCTGACCAGCCTTATGAACACTTAACATGATTTGTTGTTATCATGTTGCCTAATGAACGTAATGAGCAGATGTCATAATGTTACCTAATGAACATAATGATAGGATGTTATAATGTTGCCTAATGGACAGAATGATCAGATGTTACAAACGTTACCTAATGAACAGAATGATTGGATGTTACAAATGTTACCTAATGAACACAATGATCGGATGTTACAAAAGTTACCTAATGAACATAATGACCGGATGTAATAATATTAATGAACATAATGATCAGATGTTATAATATTAATTAATGAACATAATGCTCAGATGTTATAATGTTAAAGGATGACACCCCATGCCACCCTGTGCTGCTAAAGTGAAGTACGCACCAAGTGGCTGTACACCAGTGGTATTCAAATCTGGCCCCTCAAAGCTGGTTCAACACCCCAATCAGGGACTTATTTAGACCTGGGACCCAGATGGGTGCAATTAATGAAGTAGAACAGAAAACCTGCAGGGTCCTGCCCTCATTGGGTAAGATTTCAATACCCCTGCTGTACACATTGAATTTTGGCTCCCACATGTTATTAACCCTTCCTACAATAAAAGCTTTTCAACAGCTACATGATTTAAGTGTGTGTGAACAAGACTTGTTTTCTCACATTTTGCTTCTTTAAACCATATTTTCAGGGGAATCCCAAATGGTACCTTATTACTAAATAGTTCCCTACTTTACACTAGGCCTATAGCCTATATAGGGACCTACTAGACCAGGGCACGGAGGTCTGTGGTCAAATAGGGGGTTGGCAGAGGTGGAAAGGTACCCAGGAATTATGCATTTATGGAAAAATGAGTCAAGTTGTTGTAAAACTCAACAGAGCATATTACTACTTCATTACAAGTCAAAAGGTTTCCTGTTTATAAATGTACTTCATTTTGAAAATAAATGTTATTGCTGAAGTACTGTATAATGTATCTCCATAACAAAATTCAGTTGGTTTGTTTGACTTGAATAGAGTCTATGGATGAGGATTAACAATCCATGCTAACATTTTAGAATCTGGAACATGGTACCAAAGTTAGCATTTTCTAGGTATTAAACCCTCAGCCAACTAATTGTATTTCCTTTTTACTTAAGGTGTTGTCAAAGACTAACATACATAGATACCCATCCTAAACCCCCAAAGAGAAAGAGTCCATCATATCCCTGTTGTCTCCATATATACAGGCCCATCTAAAAAAAAACAAATGTGGAAAATTCGTTTTTTCCTGTAATTCAAATCAAAAGTGACACCTGCGTATATTCTAGATTCATTGCACAAGTGAAACCTTTCAAGCATTTTGTCTCAATCTTGATGATTAAGTGTCATAAGAAAAGCTGCATAAGCAACAGGAATGACCGCAGTCTTTAGAGGATTGTCAAGCAAAGCCAATTTCACAAGGAGTGTACTGAGGCTGAAGTCACTGCCTCACAAGTCGCCACGCACAGACGTGTCCAGGAAATGGGCTACACGTGTATTTTATAATGCCATTTGGACTGCGTGATCCTGACCTCAGTTATTCATCCTGTCAAGAGCTGAGCCCCTCACTCCCAACCTCAAAGTAATCTCAGGAGTATTAGAATAACCTGGTTAATTGAAATCGTCTTTCAGTAGATTCACACCAAATCTGGTGTTTGAGGATTCATTATGTTTGACTACCTGGTAACTGGTCGATTACCTCCTGATGAGGCAAAATCATGTATTACCTCCTGATGGGGCAAACTGGTCTATTACCTCCTGCTGGGGCAAACTGGTCTATTACGTTCTGATGGGGCAAACTGGTTTAGGTTCTCTTGACAGGGCAAACTGGTCTATTATCTCCTGTTGGAGCAAACTGTTCTGTTACCTCATGATGAAGCAAAATCATTTAATATCTCCTGATGAGGCAAACAGGTCTGCTACCTCCTGACGGGGTAAACTGTTCTACTACCTCCTGACGGGGCCAACTGGTCTACTACCTCATGACGGGGCAAATGGGTTTATTACCTCCTGACAGGGCAAACTGGTCTACTATCTCCTGACGGGTTAAACTGGTCTACTACCTCCTGATGGGGCAAACTGCTCTATTACCTCATGATTGTTCAAACTGGTCGAAGAGGCTCTATAGGTTCATCTCTCTGTAAGGCAGGGCATAATTCGTATGCATACTACATGTTTGGCACTGCATTCACATTGTGGTTTTTGCTTTTATAAAAAAATCCTTTGTGTACACAGTTCTGCATGCTGTCTCATTTGAATCTACAACCCAGATTTGCTCTTCAGCTATACCCATAGGTATTTTCTCTCTCTCTCCTACTGTCACAGCTCTGCTAAGCAGTGGCCTCCTGAAAGTCCTTTTCACTGTTACCAGACCCGCCTTATTTCATCATTGTAATTTTCACTTGGGCTCTGTAACTCAACAGTAAGCGATTGAGCGATTCGCTTTACTTCCACAGACTGCTACATTCAAACAGCAATCCGAAAAATAAGTGCTGGTAGAAAGTGAACCCAATAGATAAAACGTAACATTCCATATGCATCTTTTTTTATTGGACGAATTAAGCCATCTGAGCAGAGAGCAGCAGAAAGCCTGTTCTGTCCCAACCCTCTCAGCTTTTGGTGACCGGCATCTGAATGTGATTTGAAAATGTGTCATTCTGTCAGGCCTCCTCAACCATCTTTCTCCTGAATCTGTTAGTACCACATCACGTCACATTGATGACCCTTTGGCGTGATTGTGAAAGACACTATTTACTGCACATATTAAAATAACATTGTGCAGCAATATACTATGGGAAACCGGTTTGCAGATAAAACAGTTATGTTTAGGTTAAAAGGGATGTTGAGGAAACATTGCGTTGATGTTACCAACCTAATGCCCTTGTGGTATCCTTTAAACACTGTTTAACAGATGATGCATATTTTCCAATGTGTTCAGTTCACCAAGTCTTTGTCTTCAGAGCTCAACTCCATCTGACAGTATTTGAACAATAGAGAGCGTCAGACGGTTGAGTGGATGCTGTGCTCATGGTCTGATTAACATTTAACTGCAGCGTGTGTGTTTGTGTGTGTGTGTGTGTGTGTGTGTGTGAGTTTGGAGCTTTGAGCAACACACTTGTGTGTAAACAACTCCCAACATGATTTACAGCAGCCACACGTGGGAACTGCTAGGAAATGGGGAGAGACGTGCACCACACACACACACAGCGACAAAGCACGGACACGCACCACACCAAAACACAGACACAACGCTCTGTGTGTTTGTATTAGTTCTGCGTGTGTGTGTGTTTGTGTGTGTGTGCGTGCGTGCGTGCGTGTGTGTGTCTGAGGGTGTGCTCCTCCAGTGGTCCAGTAAGTATTGCTTCTTCACCACAGATGAAGAGATCTTCCATGTGTTTATGAAGTACATATTCTGAACAGTAAAGGCAAATGGATGGATGATGGGCTCTCCAGTCAACATGACATGCCTTCTAATCTCTATCTCTGCATGAACTTCTCACACGTGAGCGCTCACACACACACACACACACACACACACACACAACGCTCAAGTTCACATAAACTCTAAGGCTTTCTGAATGTCTGCTAATACTCAAAATGAAAGTCTGAATTATTTACCAGGAAGTGGCTGAGCAAGAAGGCGCGCGCGCGCGCGTGTGTGTGCGTGCGTGCGTGAAACAGTGAGAGATGGCACGAGAGAATGGGAGCAAGGAAATGTTTTGCTCTTTCTCTTGCATAATCCGACATGGCTTCGCTCCACTTTAAATGAGGCAGCCATCCACTGTTCATGTTTCCATAACATAACAATATGGGATACTTTAAGAGCGTTAGTTAGTTCCTTCTCTCGTCGGCGCTCCGAGCGCTGAGCGTCACTTATTAGCTTTAAAGTGAAGCCCCTCTGTGCATTCGCATCAGGGGCGCTGATTTGAATGCGTCCTTGGTTCGCCTGGGGGCGGGAGTGATGTAAGCAGTGATTCAGTGTTGCTTGGATAATAGTCTGTAACAGAATCACATGATCATCTTATTTTGTTATACATCAGTTCTGCGGGGCAAGTCTCGGTTCTGTGCCAGGGTTACGGGTTCAGATCCATTACACTTTTTGTCAATAAAAGGGGTGTGCAAGAACAAAATCCTTTGTGGGCGTACGTCCTTGTAACCCTTGACCTTTGGGTCATCTATCAAATCTTGCTAAATTTTATACTTAAATACTTAACTACAAATTACAACTACATAAATGTAAACGACAGATCTCTTAATGCTAAAGTAAGATATCTGAATATGATTTTCCAAAAGGTCTAAGTCCCAGTACTTTATTGCTGGTTTTGTTAACCTTCTTCACGTGTCAGGAACCAAAGTCTGCTCTGTGCCTGTGAGAGGTGGGTTAACAGTGACTGTGTGAGAATCACACATGGTTCCTACTGATTTGGGATGTTTAAGGAAGATTTGGTTAGCAAGAGAGAGGCTACATTTGGAGATGAATATGTGGAAGTAACTTCGGAGTACTGCCTCTTAATACTGTCACCTCTAACGACACCATAAGATAATTCACTGACTGCACAGAGACAATGTGTTGAATTGAGCTCTATTAAAACACAGCTGAAAGTACACACACACACTACAAACAGCTGATGGGTTTGCGGAAGAGTCCAGTAGTCCTTTACAAAGAAACAGAACCCAGCGCCGTAATCTATGTTTAATGACACTGTGTTATCTCCAAACCCTCGGAAGGAAAAAGGAGGTCATCCAAACCATAAATGTCTACATAATCAGTTAAATGAATCATTAATGATTCGCTCTTCAAAAAATAAAATAGCCTCCATCCTGACGTTATCCTATCATTTAAATATAAATGACCAGTGATTGATGCGCTTGGGGCCAGCCGTGAGCTTTCGGTGTTTAACTCGGCGTGGGTGGGCATGTGTGTGTGTGTGTGTGTGTGTGTGTATGTGTGTGTGAGTAGTTTCTACAGTGTGCACGCTCTGTGTTGACAATAACCAAGCCAAAAGGACGGCAGTGCGGTTAGCTGTGGATAACATGCAGAAAATCAAGAAAATGTCAGAAGGCCTCAGTCTGAAGACTCCAGTCTGAAGACTCCTGTCAGAGTGGAAGATCAGGACGATCTGAAGGTGAAGACTCGTATCCATCACCGTCAACCACAACCACATTCACACACAACCACATTGACACAACCACATTCACACACACAACCACATAACTACCCTGACACAAACACAACCACATTCACACAGCCACATTCACACTCACACAGCCACATTCCCACAACCACATTCACACACACACAACCACATAACTACCCTGACACAAACACAACCACATTCACACAGCCACATTCACACTCACACAGCCACATTCCCACAACCACATTCACACACACACAACCACATAACTACCCTGACACAAACACAACCACATTCACACAACCACATTCACACACACACAACCACATAACTACCCTGACACAAACACAACCACATTCACACACACACAACCACATAACTACACTGACACAAACACAACCACATTCACACAGCCACATTCACACATCCAGCCACATTCACACAGCCACATTCACACAGCCACATTCTCACACACACACACACACACACACACACACACACATAACCACATTCACACGTATATTTGTCTGTGCGTTGAGTGTGACAGTGTGTGATTGTGAGCGAGTTTGTGTGTCTGTTACTGGAGTGTGTGAGAATGTGTGTGCAAAAGGTTATCTAAACGTGCAAATTAGGTAAATCCTGCAGCATGTTATTATAAAGACCTGCTCAGAGGAGCAGATAGAAAAATCTTCCTTAATCAATGGTCCTTGTCATTTTCTATCACTCCCTATCTCTCTCTCTCACACACTCCGTCTCTCTCTCTCTCCGTCTGTCTCTCTCTCCCACTCTGTCTCTCTCACCCACTCCGTCTCTCTCTCTCACCCACTCCGTCTCTCTCTCTCACCCACTCTCTCTCTCTCACCCACTCTGTCTCTCTCACCCACTCCGTCTCTCTCTCTCACCCACTCTGTCTCTCTCACCCACTCCGTCTCTCTCTCTCTCTCTCTCCGTCTCTCTCTCTCACCCACTCTGTCTCTCTCACCCACTCCCTCTCTCTCTCTCACCCTCTCCCTCTCTCTCCCCCACTCCGTCTCTCTCCCCCACTCCGTCTCTCTCCTCCACTCCATCTCTCTCTCCCACTCCGTCTCTCTCTCCCTCTCCGTCTCTCTCTCACCAACTCCGTCTCTCTCCCTCTGTCTCTCTCCCTCTCTCATGCTGCTGATGAAGGTGCATTTTAAATGTTACTTGTACTGGTATGCAAGGCTTATGCAACCTTCCGCTTGTTCGTTAGTTGGTCGTGTCTTCTAAGGAGACAGTGGAGCTTTCATTTTATCTCCATCCCAAACGCACAATAGAGGAACGAATGAGAAGAGCCCATTTTCCTCTCATTCATACTAACAAGTGTCAGTTATCGCTGTGGAATTCGGAGGCTCTAATGGTGCTGTCATTCAGTTTTTCTCGCAGGTGTAACAGCCGCTCCTATCCTATGCCGGCTGTTGCGTTTCTATGTTCATTGTGGTTTAGGTCTAGACAGTGTGTTTCTATGTTCTGTTTTAAGCCCTTATGTTCACTGATTTCACCTGCGTCCTGTTCAGTCTTACCACCTGTGTCTCTTTTGCCTCTTGTCACTTCCCTGTTTAGTTTCCCTAGTTTCTTGTGTCTTGGTCGATCAATGTTTCGTGTGATGTCTGATTCCTGGGTTTTCATGTGCAGGTTTTGTTTTTACTATGTTTGTTTACATGCTTCTGGGCCAGTGTCCTGCTCCACAACACAGCAGGCTTCTACAATTTTTACATAATTGCAATATGTGTCGGGCTTATCCAGAACCGCTCAAAGAAATGAGTAAATACACGTTGATGACGATCCCTCCAGAGAAATCAAACTAGTGCCAAACCAGACCCGTGTACCAAACACGGCCCGTGTACCAAACCAGGCCCGTGTCCCCAACCAGGCCCGTGTCCCCAACCAGCCCTGTGTACCCAACCAGGCCCATTTACCAAACCAGGCCCGGGTACCCAACCAGGCCCGTGTACCAAAACCAGCCCGTGTACCAAAACCGGCCCGTGTACCAAACCAGGCCCGTGTACCCAACCAGACCCGTGTACCAAACACGGCCCGTGTACCAAACACGGCCCGTGTACACAACCAGACCCGTGTACCAAACCAGGCCCGTGTACCAAACCAGGCTGTGTACCCAACCAGACCCGTGTACCCAACCAGACCCGTGTACCCAACCAGACCCGTTTACCGAACCAGGCCCGTGTACCAAACCCGGCCCGTGTACCCAACCAGACCCGTGTACCAAACCCGGCCCGTGTACAAAACACGGCCCGTGTACCAAACCAGGCCTGTGTCCCCAACCAGCCCCGTGTACCAAACCAGACCCGTGTACCAAACCAGGCCTGTGTACCCAACCAGGCCTGTGTACCCAACCAGACCCGTGTACCCAACCAGGCCCGTTTACCAAACCAGGCCCGTGTACCAAACACGGCCCGTGTACCCAACCAGACCCCTGTACCCAACCAGACCCGTGTACCAAACCAGGTCCGTGTACTGTAGCACTGAGTATCAGTACTGTGTCAATGTGCTGGTTTGAAGTCTGAACATGTACAATTTGTGGTTGGAGCAACCTTAACTCACATGACGTGACACAGTGTGGAGCGTGTGGAGCTTCTCTGATTGGTGATAACCAGTGGTGTCATGCTAGTGTTTGTGATGTGAAACCAGTTGGTCCACGGGGCGTTTTGAAACACAACGGTCCAATGAAGCCTGTTGTTTTGTTCTGAATTGGTCCGAGCTGAGTTCCTTTGATTAGCAGCAATAAAAGGATATTTTTTTTCTTTTTACATTTCTTATTGAACAGATGGGGACACTGGATGAGGTAGGAATGGAAAGGTCAGAGGTCAAGTCAAAGGGAAGTGGTCCGTTTTTAATCTCAAAGCAATCTGTTGTATGTGTACCGGGGTCACCGCGTCCATCCAATGCTCCATACAGCTCATTCCCCAGAACCCACAGAGTCGAGATGAGTTCAGAATGTGTCCTACATCCGGTAACGTGGTTAAAAGAAGAAATGACAAAATTAAATAAAATTCATGTATTTTCCTCAAGGAGCAAAGTTTGGGACCTACCAAACTGTCTGGGTGTACAAATAATTCTGTGTTAGTAGCTCACTCATCACGCTATATGCCTTTGGCACAATTCTGTACAGAAACCTCACTGAATACCATTCTGTCCACCTTGGAACAGAGAATCTAATACTCCACATGCTCCCTTCACCTCTGTCAACTCCTTACTACATTAAGATAATAAATGTAACCCCTGGACAATGGGTTGAAGGCTCCGCTAAGAACAATAATCAAAGACGTCACAGTTAGTATCTTTGTCACCCATATCTGGACACATCGACACACCCATCAGCAACAACAACACACGTCAGTCTGTTGAGTCAGCTCAGCGTGACCTTGAGGGAAAGCTATTCATCACCACTGGCTTCTGTTGCCTATACATGACAAGGATCACCAATATCTAAAGGTTTTCTGCTGGGAAGCAATTCACACAAATCCTACAGCTTGGACTTGGTAAAAGTCACGTGACGTATGAAGAACTTGCCTGGAGGGAAATCCTGTCTCCTACGGTATTTAGGACAATGGTCTCTGGTCAGTAACTAGTTTGGGAAAGCAGAAAACCATGGTTACACATCTGACTGTCAGGGCCAACCTCTCAGTGCCGAGCCGTTGTCTGTTTTCTATGCAATGGAATGCGAGCTGCCACAGCAGGGTGTAAATCCACCGACTTTACAGCCTTAGACATCTCGGCTGCTGTGGCACAAGGTAAAAGAATCCTGGTGATTTAAAACATCTCTCTGTCAACTCTCACCTTTTCACCCAGCAGTGCAAAGATGAAGGGATTTGAACATATCCTTTGATATATTCCTTGAATGTTAATGCCTAGACTGCTGATGTTCTTCCGGCTGTTTTGATTATATGTTGTCTGACTTCGGATTACAATGTAATGGTATGTTCAGAGTACCATCGCTCTCCTTTTCAGTGGTGTTTCATAGGAGGGTCGGAACCAGTTTGATGACTTCGTCTAGTAAAAAAAAACGACCTGTAATTTGTTCAATACATTTATTTAACAGAGCATTTCAGAAGGGAATGAGGGCTTCAGTCAGATGCCACACCTTGAAGGGACTGTCTTCCCTTTTCCATGATCTACAACAGTTGCGCAGCACGTCAGAATCAGAGTCTCATTGCCAAGCAAGTTTCACAGCAAACAAGGAATTTGTTCTGACCTTTGGTGCAACAATTTATACCAATGTATTAAGGGAAATAAGAACAGTGGACCAAGCATACAAACGGTGGGCTGTTTGTAAATAAAATACTAACAACTATAGTAAAAAGTATATGTAAGGTGCCAGATTTTGTCCAGTTGAGGATTGTGTGTATGTGGGGAGGGGTTATAGATTGGTCCAGTTGATGGTTGTGTGTATATGTGGGGAGGGGTTATAGATTTGTCCAGTTGAGGGTTGTGTGTGTATGTGGGGAGGGGTTATAGATTTGTCCAGTTGAGGGTTGTGTGTGGGGGAGGGGTTATAGATTTGTCCAGTTGAGGG
>JACXGJ010014946.1:0-14147 GCA_016801105.1 Esox niger
CTGCCTCATTCTGTTCCCAGGCGGGGCCACTGCCTCATTCTGTTCCCCAGGCGGGGCCACTGCCTCATTCTGTTCCCAGGCGGGGCCACTGCCTCATTCTGTTCCCCAGGCGGGGCCACTGCCTCATTCTGTTCCCCAGGCGGGGCCACTGCCTCATTCTGTTCCCCAGGCGGGGCCACTGCCTCATTCTGTTCCCCAGGCGGGGCCACTGCCTCCTTCTGTTCCCAGGCGGGGCCGCTGCCTCATTCTGTACCCGAGGCGGGGCTGCTGCCTCATTTTGCTCGCTGGCTCCCGGCCCTCTCGGTGCTCCGGCTCTCCCTGATCCTACGCCGGGTCCCCCTGGTCCTCCGCTCCTGTCCGCATCCTGAGGCAGAGCCTCCACCCGTTCCCGTCCCTGGTCCCTGTCCTGAGGCGGAGCCTCCGCCTTTGTGCCCCTCCCCTCCCGCTGATTGTTCTTTTTGTCTTGTGGCCGGAGCCACGCCTGGATGGGGGGGTACTGTGATGTTCCGTTTGTTTCTGTTTTGGTTTGGATTTGGTTTTGAATGTAGCCCTGTCATGTTTGGTGTTATTTGCGTTTCTAGCCGCATCCTGTGTTGTCCTTATTGGTTTCACCTGTGCCTTGTTTGCTCCCTTGTTGTGTCCCCATTTAAGTTCTGTTTCTGGTCGGTCATTGTGTGTGTTGTTGTGTTTCATGTTTTGAGCCATGCTCGATTCTGTGGTGCACGGCACTCGGTTTGTCCATTTTGTTTTCATTAACACCCTTTCAACTCTACGCTTGCCTCAGTCTCCCTCCATTGATCATGACACCAAGCCTGGTGTTGTGGCAATTTCTTAACTAATGCACATTGGAGACATCTTTGCTTATCTATTACCTAGTATGTAACTCTGGTCTCTGGTTGTGACACACATGTCTATATAATACAGAGGATCATTAGATATTCTGAATAGGGGTATCTGTCCTTTGTGCCTTGGGAAATGTAGGAGAGGGGGATCTGGTATTTGCCTCGGAGCATCGTTGACTGGTATCGGCAGATTATTGGGTTACTCATTGATATGCACATCTGTATAACTCTTTAGGGCATCTATTGTCTGTCCGGATGCTGTAAGCCCTAACAGAGTTGAAGATGTTACCCATGTGGAGAAGGACAGCCTGCCCTTTGTGTGAGGCCAAGGTTGTAATAGAACAAAGGGAATGTATTCCATTGAGTTAGCACAGATGTGCAGCATTATACCACACCCCTTTAACTGTATAAAAACTGACCGTTGTTGATTTTTACTTTAGAGGTTCCTCGAATGATTATTCTGTAAGCGTTTGACGTGTCTCTCTATTTGCAAATAAACTGCTAATTGTGCCAAGAGAATTTTGTCTCTGCCTTACTCCTTTAAGAGTGTTTATCGTTGAAATTTCCATCACACTGGTCACATCTTGACAGTAAATTTTCCTCTTTAAAGTTAAGAAAATTTGAATTGTTTCTATATGCAGCCACACCTTTTAACAGTGGCTATTTGCATTTTTCCTAAGAATTTCAATATTTTCCAAATTTTTCTTTAATCCTAAAAATGGCTGTCCATTTCCATCATGTTTTGTTTCTTTAAAGTGTTATTACTTACGATGTAATTCTGATTAATAAAATGTGCAAATTCCACATTCGTAATGCAGGAACTGCAGTGGAATGATAACCATCACGCTCCACTGAACAGAATGACCTCTGAATTTACAACTAGTATCATCAAGTTCCAATGCTTGAGAAACCCTGGATAACATTGAAGTTGTCATGCAATTTCCACTGCTGGCCCGACTTATTTGTCAACCTCTGTCTTTTCGCACTCTCTTCTTCCATCCGTAAATCCTTTATTTTCCTCATTTTCCTTCTCTCTGTAACCTCCACTTCTCTTTTACCCATTGTGTCTGGTTGGCTGGTTTATAAATGGCATAGCAACGCATAATTGAATCGCTAGCCCTGTGCAGTGGCAGGTGTGTGTGTGTGTGTGTGTGTGTGTGGTGCGGTAGGCGTTTTTGGCAGAATGGCTGACGAGCGACTGGCAAGTCTTGGCACTCGCCACCGGTAAGGATGGAGAGGAGAGAGGAAGGAAAGGATCTGGTTACATTTACAACCTCAACCCACTGGCCTGGGCCCTATTGTCTGTCTAGTCCTGAGCTATGGGCCCTGGATTACTGTAGTGCAATACATAGGGAATGAGGTGTTGTCCTGGGTGCACTCTGACAGAGCAGAAAATACCAGGTGCTATATTTGGCTGTCTGAACTACACAGACAGACTTATCTGCGATGTAGGCTCATTTCCTTACTAAAGGGAGATGGAGAGGGGAGGGCAGGAGGGGGGAGATAAAGCGAGTGTCAGGGAGATGATTAGTTCTCCTACGGGCATTCTGGAAAGGTTGCAAAGCCTTCTGGGGGTAAATTACATGTCTGCTTCTGGAATGGGATGGTCAAGGGGCCACATATACACAGACAAATCCCCCACACACAGACAAACACGAACACAAACACATTAGTGTCATCCACAGGACATAGTCCTATCTTTAGGGGGCAATAGGAAGTAGTCGTTAATGAAATTATTTGAGCAAATGATTTAATTATTTAACAGTCTGGTTTTCATTGTGATGAGCTGACACAGTCTCCATAGCAATGAGTATTTGAGCGCTCTCTGTCCTTTTCGCTTTATCTCTTTCTGTCAATTAAATTAAATTAAAATCCATGCGTTATTAGCATGACATAACAATTTAAACATTGATGAATCATACTTTGGAAATAATTATATATTTACGATATAACGTCATTAGTAGGAACTAAAAAGAATAATCAGTTGTATAATTGGACAGTTAGAATAATAATAATGAAGAGAAGAAAAACAACTAAAACCAAAATACAACATACGATACAAAATATAGTAGCGTAAGACAAGTTGGTTGGTCTGTCGTTTTGCGACAGGCAGCAATGTAAAGTGCAGCCAGACCCCAGGTATTTGTGTCCTCCCCAAAAAGAGGACCCAAAAAGCCTGGTCCTACTCCATTCCACAAAGGGCTATTGTGATTTGTTTTATTCTAATAGACTGGTTTCAGTATTTCAGTAGAGCAGTGTTTGGGAAATCAGCCCCAGGAACAGTTGGACGCAGGGACTCTTATTTTCATGTTAGCTCTTGGTATTGCAGACCTTGGTAAATATAAGAGAAGGGGTTGCGTTGTTGTAGATGTCTTTTGCTAATTCTCTCTTTTTTCCTCTCTCATCCTTTTGTATTTGTGTGTGTTATCTTTCTCTGTGTGTATTGTTGTATCAGTGACAGCTGTTAAAGTTATTTTATTTGAAATGCTCAGGGACGACTGAGGGAGTTTGTGCAGCACTATACCTCCCTCTCTGCTGTCCTCTTTGCTTCTCGCCCCCCCACCCCCAAACACACACACACACACACACACACACACACACACATGGACATATTCCTAGTTTAGAGCTCATCTTCTTTACTGAAAATCTCCTTGAAGTCTCTTCTGTTTTGTTGGGTTCTTTCTCCTTCCTCTCACTCGCTTTGCAAATCTACTTTATCCTCTGCTGTTTCTTTCCCTAAGGGCTTGCTTATGCCATCGAAGAAGACTCGGGACGCTAGATTATTTTACTGCATTAACTTGTAGATATCGTAGGCCCAAAACGACACCTTCCGAGGTAACGTGTGACACATTTTCTATAGAGCCCCCTCAGAGTTTTGCTGTATCATTTTTCTATGCATATCACTCCACTTAATTTCCCTCAACTGACAGGCAAAATCCTGCGTTTTATGTCTCGAACATACCCGTATAAATTCAAACGCTATGGAAATTATTGTGGCCACAAGAATATTTCTGTCTAGTGTTTTATTCTATCTCTGAAACATTTGTGACTGTCTCTCTTTCTCATGTTCTTTCTCTTTCCTCATCCACTGTTTAACTTTTCTCTGTCTGTCTCTCTCTCTTGATCAATCTCCCTCAACCACACAGTTACTTTTAATTCAATGATGATGTTACAGATAAATAGATTATGAAAGTGGATGCAGCTTTTGGGACTCCAAACAGTGAGTGGTAGTAGCTTCGTTTGTGTGTGTATTATTGTCACATTAGCTTGATACCTTGTCATCACAGTTCTTCAGATAAAACCAGGTTATTCCAATCATTGTAAGCTTGTGTTGTTTTGGTCTAACTGTGTATGTGTTTGTGTGTGTGGAGTTGAAAAACTGTTGTGTCCATGAAAAACTGTTGTGTCCCTGTAGCTAAGACAGCTAGGAAGGTTAGGAGAACTAACACATTAAATTGGGATCATTAAGGTGGCAGAATATGTCAATTAATCGGGTAGATTAAAAGGATTAGGTTAATATTAGGAAAACTGTTATATTCTAGGCTCCTTTAAGAGTCTACACAACTGAATGTGCAACATCATGCATTGGATAAAAATCAGGGTCACTGTTAGACATGTGCTTTTTGCTGTGTTCTGACTAAAGATACTACAAACCCCACGTGGTGTCATTATTTTTAAATTAGCCCAGAAGTTAAGACACTACAAAAAGTGTTAAGGTTGCTTGAAATCTACATGAGATCAGGAATCAGCTACACAAATTCATCTTGAGTGCAAACCAATCAGTCCAATTGGTTAGGTATCAGTCTTATAGGTGGTTGGAGGATATGTAACTGGGAGAAATTGTGTTCTTGCAATGGATTACGCCATTAAAGCTATCCACTACTTTAATGTAGTCAACGGGGTGGAACTTCTACCCTCATTGGCTTATCGCTTCTAACGAACCGGTTGGTCATGGGCCCCCCAGTTAGTCAGTGTGAACAGTTTTACTGGAATGTACTTGACCTCAAAAGGGGTTTCCCATGCAACAGAGCTTACACATATAACAGATGAGACCTCTTTTCATCTCTACGGTCTCGGTACACCCACTTGTGTTGATCCTCTCAATTGTTAACGCCCACTCTCGGACACACTCCAATAGGAGGTACCCACGACTCTCAGCGGGGGTGCATTTACTAGCTCTCAAAATCTGTCTAATTACTCCCTCTTACCCTCCTGCAATGCTCTGAAACGCGTCTCTAATCCTAGACCATTCCATGAATGGCTAAATCCCCCCAAAAAACCTACCACTTGGCCTCAGCCCTCCATTTGCACAAACGCGTGCCACCACCATTTGTGTCTCAAAGCTGAAGGAGTTGAAAATGACTGCAAGGCCAGGCTCTTCAATTCCGATCCTGGACAGCGTAAACAGTCAAGTTTTTTGCTTCTACTTGGTTGGCAATCATTAATGATATTTAGGCTCTTCAGTGGAACTTTCCAGTGAGTGTGCAACAACGCAGCTTTAACCATCAAAGCAGCACCCCATCACTTTAAAGAAATCTGTACAAATCAATAAAAAGGCATGCCAAATGAAATGACATATGCCTTTATGTCTGATTTCAGGGAAATTATGAAACATTTCCCACCTAAATAAAATGTTTTGCTGTCTCAGAAGCATTTGATCTTGTGAAACAACAGGAGGGGCTTGTTTTTTTTATTTCATGCTTGTTTAATTTAAGTGGAGCATGAATTGCATCATTCAAGTTTTTCCTGAAGTTGATGGGTCTACTGATCCCTCGTCTCACTCAGATGCTGGGTTCTATATTTCTTTCTTTCACTGTAGATTTGGTTTTAATAATGACTGTAGAATAACTAAATTAATATTTACACACTTTTCTCTCCCAATTTCCTTATCCAACTTGTTGAATATGGCCTCTGCAGAATATGGCAACAGGCTCAGTGGAGTTTGGGACAGTACCCTCCGAAGCACATCCCACCATGCTGTTCTGCTTCATATTACACCAGTCTCTTAACTAACAACTGAACCACAATCAATACCCTTTGAGGAGAGTGTTACCTCAATTAGCTTGCAAGCGTCTGAATCGCCACAAGGAGTCGCTATAACACAACCTGTGCTGACACCCCATCCGACCATCAATTATCAACCTGGATATTGCTGTCCGTTATATACACCATGTTATGGTACTCCCAGGCCACAAGCAAAAAATTAACACGGGTCACAATCGCACAGCTACGCTGCAGAACATTGGACTGCTGCGCAACTCGGGAGGGCCTCAGTTTGCAACGTTTTTAACATGTGCTGACAGCCTGCTTGCTGCGGCACAGCAGGGCGCATTCGCTAGCTGCCTAATTACCCCTTTCGTTATATCCTCCTCGGATCTCCGACCTTCTGCATCTCTCCATATAATCCATGTCTATCTCTCGACACTGTCTGTCTGCATTTCTCCTTGTATGGTTAATTTCCTCTCTATCTGCCTTCTGTTTTGGGTCTTTCTGTGTTGTTTTCCTGGATTTTTTGTGTGTACTTGTCCTCTTGCAACTTTTGGCTTTGCTTCTCTTTCCATCTCTTTCTCCTAGCATCCTTTTGAGATTTTCTCTTTCTCCCCCTACCTGTTTGTTTGCCAGAGACTCTTCTCTTTCCATCTATCCTTTCCACTCTCACTCTTTTTCTCCCCCTTTTTTCCTCAGATGATTGCTTCTCATCTGTGTCTTTCCATTATTCAGTCTATCGAATCCCCAAAGCTCCACAGCACCAAAGGCTGTCATATCCCTGGTTCTTTAGCCCAGAATAGCTGGGTTATGGGGGGGGGGCTTATATTGCTACTTTAAGGGGCTATGGTGGTTGGTCCTGACTTATGGCTAAGATCAGTCACGGTCGCATTCCCTTGTGGACTAAATAAGTAAACGTGATCAAACTGTAGATCTGTTATGAGGAATTGGGATGAATGAAATTTACAAACAGCATTAGTTCCGTTGCTTTTTTTAAGTCACGATCTTGCAGCTGTTAGACCAACTTTTTTGCTAGTACTAAATGATATTTTAAATGAGCTGTATACTCAATATTTTAATACAGATTGTTAACCACAATCAGTTATTTGTATATTATTTTCATTTTTCCAGGTGAATACATTTTACTAACGTCTTTTTTAGTATAAACTACCTGAAATGGACAATGCAGCTTATGAATCAACAGTCCAATCGATTGTTCTGGAGGCAGTGTGAGCAGATATTGATAAAATAAAGGGGGTTAAATATCCTTGTGAGACACCATGGTAGTATGGCGAGATGTACTGCAACAAGAAACAATATGTTAATAAAATACTGGGAAAGTTGGGCTGATCCATGGACGTCAGAGTGTTGTACTTAAGGCTGTTTTGGTTTAAAGAGATATCAATAATTAGTTCCCTCCTTGTGGATGTTAGCTGAATTACAGCAACAACACTTTCCAAATCTAACATAGCTATTTACATGACACATGATTCCCGAACATACCGCCTGGGATTAACTGCGCTACTCAATCAGTAAGGGATACATTTCTGAATGAGTAAGTTGCAAAAAGATGGGCGCGGAGCTCTTCGTTACGGTTATGTTCCTGGTTTCATATCCTCGCATATCAAGTTAAGAACTTAATCGACCATCTGAACAATTACACAATCCTTTGTTCTGGGTTAAGCAAGATTAGTCATGCGGCCTTCAACGCCCTCCATCCATTACTCGTGCATTGGTCCCCTTTAGCTCTCCGTCCATCCATCCCTCCCCTCTATTTATCCTTCCCTCCATCCCTTGCTTGCCCTGATCTATCCATCGCTCTCCCACCATGGTGGCGAAATAATGGCATCAATGCTGGATGGAGGGATTTGACGGAGGGTTTAATAGTTCGGGGGAAACTAGCAGAGCGTACATTGAAGTGGCCATGTGGTTAATGAAATGTCATGTAACCCACAGACATGATTAGATCACACACACGCATACCCACACACTACACACACACGTTTGTTTTTCTATACATGTGGGGATCTGAGACCTAACCCTAACCTAGAAATTCATGCTCCCTATCTCTAACACGTAGCTATAAAACTTACCCTAAACTTTACCTAACCCTAAACTTAACCTTAAACTCAATAACCTCAATAAACGACCATGTTTGCCCAAATGTTATCCTATAACAGCTATCCTTTCTGTCATTAACATCTGGAGTCTTTTGCATGTGATTGCCAGTCAAGGATTGGGACGTTGCATATGCACAGCCTGAAAATGTTATGTTATTACCCAGGATACAAATTCTGGCTTGGCCACATACGTTGGCTTGCGATAAATGCTCATCATCGGTGATCTCATCATCATCATTCTGGTGCAATACCAAGACCAGGATACAAGACCAGGACTTAGGAGTTAGGTCAGGGTGTCAAACCGGTTCCATGGAGGGCCGAGTGTCTGCCGGTTTTTGCTCTCACCTTGCTCTTGATTGATTAATTAGGTCACTCATTGGTTAGTTTCTACCCTCACCTGGTTGTTTAGGTCTGAACTGGGAACCAATTTATAGGAAAAAACATAAACCTGCAGACACTCGGCCCCCCGTGGAACTGGTTTGACACCCCTGGGTTAGGTTAAGGGCAACATTTACAGTTAGAATTAGATTTAGTCAAATTGAAATTTTGAATGTAAATAATGTTTAAAGTAAACTAAAAGGGAAAATGTCTGTTTGTGCTTGTGTGGGTGTGTGTGTGTGTCTGTCTGTGTGTGTGTGTGTGTGTGTCAGTGCGTTGATCTGTGAAATGTCATGAATGGCCTTGCTGTAGTTTGATTCATAAAACAGGATGATGTGTATGTCTGTTGAAGTGTACATGATCTGATATGATTCCTCAGTCATGCTGAACACATGTGATTCTGAAAAGACCAAAAGCGACAGCTTATTCAGATTGTGCCTGTGTGTGTGTGTGTGTGTGTGTGTGTGTGTGTTTGATTGTAAACTATGCGTGCTATGTACATGTCAGCACGTGTGTACCTGTTTGTTTGTCTGCCTGTTTACCAGCCACCCTGCCTGATGTGCATGCTACAGGGGTGTTAAGCTGTTTGTGTGTTTGGGATAGTTGATCTTTGTGTTTAACCCCTGACCTCTCTGGACCTTTAGATCATCCAGTTATTTTGACTCATCACTGGGTCCACCCATGCACACATAATGTTTGCTCAGCTGTTTAAATGGGGTCACCAAAAAAGACTGTCCTTAAAAACTTTAACCCAATCCTAACATTAACCTCAATAATTTAATATTTATGCCTAAACCTAACCTAACTGTGACCGGTAATGCCCCCAATTTCTATGGTTAATCCCACTATAGTTTGCCCTAAACATAACACAACAACATAACATCAAAATCACCATTGACACTTTTCTGATTAATCCATAATTTGGGGATATTTTGGTCCCCGTAATGTCAGAAAAATACACACACACACACACACACACACACACACACACACACACACACACACACTCCACTACAAAACCAGACTCTGGTAGTGTATAAAAGCTCTATAATCTGTGGTATATGTAGGGTACATCACACATCACAAAGGCAAGAGTGTCTTTAGCCATATGTCGATATGTCCTCTTCTGCCATTTGTCTATAATTGTGTGGCTGTCATATTTCTGTATATGGTCATTTAAAACGACAACTCAATATTATGGGCTGTGTGTGCTTGTGCCTGACTACCTTTGAATTATGTGAAGCCTGTGTTTGTATGGGGAAGGAGGTTATGTGTGAATGAGCAAAGAGGAAGATATATGATGATGTTTGTATGTGTATGTGTGTGTCTGTGCGTGAGAGACATTTCGATGTGTGTGTGTATGTGTCTGTGTATGTGTGTGTGTGTGTGTGTGTATTTGTGTGCCAGCAGTATACTAAATCCCATTTTGGATTTTGACAGGTCTAAATGAGGAGATATACCAGAAAAAACAGAAGCATTAATCAAGATCAGTGCTACACCAAGGCAACGCAGTGTGTGTGTGTGTGTGTGTGTGTGTCCTTGTGTTATTACGTGTGTGGGGGCGAAAATAATAAAATCAGGAACATTCAAATTCATGGGGACATTTTGCTAATCCCAATGAGGAAAATGACTTCTATACTCTTAGGTTCCAAAAGGGTTCTTCATGAAGGGTTGAGGTTCTTTGCTTCTGAAAAAGACTTTTTTGAAGAAAGTGTTCTTCAATGTTTTTTGTAAGACTAAGGGTGTAATTAAGAATCCTTTTCAGCCAAATAACCCTTTTTTTAAATTTGTTCTTGTACAGTTGGATTTGTGTTGAGTTAGGGTAAGTGTTCTTTGTTGGATTTGAGTTAGGGTTAGGAATCTGTTGGATTTGAGTTAGGGTTAGGAATCTGTTGGATTTGAGTTAGGGCTAGGGATCTTGGATGGATTTGAGTGCATCACTAAATCAGTGTTAGTGAGTACTTCTTCTTTGCCAAGATAATCCATCCACCTCACAGGTGTGGCATATCAAGATGCCTATCAGACAACATGAGTATTGCACAGGTGTGCCTAAGGCTGGCTACAATAAAAGGCCACTCGAAAATGTGCAGTTCCATCACACAGCACAATGCCACAGATGTCGCAAGTTTTGAGTGAGTGTGCAATTGGCATGTTGACTGCAGGAATGTCCACCAGAGCTGTTGTTGTGATAGATCAGTGTAGATAGATAGATGTTCTATATATAAAAAAAATTGCATATTTTCAGATTTCACAGATGGACTTAGAAGTTAACCCATAGTGTAAAAAAGCACAAACAGAACATAAGCTTTTACCAAATGATCGGGAGTTTCATGGTTTATGTTTGTGGATGTGAATCACCCCTTAACCACCCATTGCTGAAATCATGGCTGTTAGAAAATCCTCCCCCTAGATTATTTTCAGGTCATTTCAATCCTTAATTGGACATAGACATAAAAGGTGGGGAGAGAAAGGATTACATGCAGGAAAGGGCCCAGGCTAGACTCAAACCCAGCCCACTGCCAAATGGACTCAGCCTTGTAGTACACACGCTGCCATTGAGCCACCAAATTTGTTAACAGATTTGTCCCTCCAAGGTGAGATATATTGTGCATATGTTTTTTTAGGCTGTGGAGAGACCATAGAGCAGGGAACATCAACTCTTACCCTACAAGGGCCAGAGCCTGCAGGTTTTATGTTCTACTTCATCCTTCATTGGATCCACCTGGTGTCTCAAGTCTGAATAAGTCCCTGATTAGAGGGTTGCAATGAAAACACGGATTGGAACTGTCTTCTAGGGCCAGCGTTGATGAACCCTGCATAGAGACAAGGATTTAGTTCAAGGGCAATTGTCTGTTGAGGAAATTTTGATTTGTGATTATTTTTGAATAAATGCTATACAACACTTGTAATGGGACACCCTGATGGCTCACCAGTAGAGTGCTTACCACAAGGCTGAGTCATTACTGCAGCTGTCTGGGTTAAAATCCAGCTCCATCTCTACTGTCTCTGAATCCATTAAAACATGGTTCTGCCCCCCAAATCCTTTTTTTAAAGATTGGCTAAGAATACAATGCATATATGTAATGTGCTTGAAATATCCAAGCCACATTTAGGTGGATTAAGCCTAAATCTTTTTCAGTGGAGATCTTTGTTGAATTTTAAATTTAGTCCAGGTCTAGGACTCAGCTACACTTAGAAAGACATCTCAACAGCTTTCATAGACACTGAAATTACTGTTATATGTGTAAACATGAAAACAATTATTTCCGGACTATTTCATGTTTTGTTTCCAGCATTGATTTTGTTGGTTCCAATACTAACTTTACAAAAATGGACAAACATGATTAAAAAACACATTATAAACATGTGAATAGCAGAATACATCCTTGGACCATGATGATCATGGTCAATTTTGATAACATCCACTTAATCACCAATCCTACAAACAGCAGAAGTTTTCCAAATTGCGGTCGTAGGTTTAGGACCTCCCCTGACTTGGGTCCACAGTTGGCTTTAGAGTTGCATCTCAAACGGGCCTGGTGTGTGATAACCTATCTAACTGTGTATGAATTAATACTACTAAAGAGGTGGACTATTTGATTTATAGTATTTTTTTCTTCCTTTTTTTGGTAGAAATGTACTATACAGCCTGGGCAAACAATGAAGCTTGAACAAGAGGGTTTAGGTGATTAGACAAACGTATTTTCTGGTGGGATGATGTAATGCATTATCAAACCACAAAACAGAAGAAATATTTAAAGCATATTGAATTGTATTATCAAAGAGATACATATTTCATTGTTGAATGAGGCCAAAATGGATGCCCCAGTGAATATACAAATATGTAATTCCTCCAAAAACATGTAAACTGGAAGCCCTGCATTACAAAACAGAAGGAAAATACAAAAATGAAGAGAAACAAAGTCCCATATAGGGACAACTACCTCTATTTTAGGGAAAATAGCATAAGTAAAAATGAAAATTTTAAAGGGCTCTTGCACTTTTTTCTCAAGCGTCAGAGTGGTCAGACATTACAAGTGGTTTTGTGTGTTATGGATTACATTTATGGTAAGCAAAAAATGTTGTACCTGTTATAAAATGTGTTTCTTTTTACTGAAAAGTATTAAACATTATATAAATATATTAATGTGAAAACGGTGGTGTTCCCTCATTGTCAGCTGATTGTGTGCCAGTACAATCTGTTAGTAAAGGAGTTGTAGGACAGGCTTATTCAGTCTGTTCAACTGTCACCAAAATGTGCCCATACTTCTATTGCTGTCACTGGACCCTGCATTACTTTGGTGTTTGTAAATGGCTTGGTGCTTCATGTGGTGTAGTAAGTGGACCTTGGCACAATGTTACTAACTGTATTTGTTCTCTTCCCTCTCTGCAATGTCCCCACTGCTGGAGATTACATGAATTAATCTGCTAAGGGCAGCCTGATGTGCTTGGCTTGTGTCCTGTCATGTTGCTGATTCCACTGGTCCTATGCTCACTTTTGACCAGCACCCCCTGGGACATACACAGCCTTTCATGCTCTGTTGGCTTATTCATGAGACTCTCCTCACCTTATCCATCATTGTTCCAAGATTAGTAAATTAAAATAATCTGATTAAGAAGTGTTTGAATATTCTCTCAATGTTAAGTGAACATTGGTGATTGTAACAGATTGTTAGAATGATGGATTGCCAGAATACATCGAATTAAAGACAAGAGAGTTATAGGTGGAAAAGGGTTCTCAGTAAAACCCTTGGAATATAAAAGGGTTCTCAGTAAAACCCCCTGGATAGGTTCTAGATGAAACTCTTGGAAGTATAAAATGGTTCTCAGTGAAACCCTTTGGGAGGGTTCTTGTAACCACCCTTAGAAGGTAGAATAATCTGTGTAGAACAACCAGAGAGGGTTCTGGGTGAAAACTTTACACCATAGATTGCTACTCTGCAGAACCTCTCATAGGGGTTCTAGGAGGAACCTTTCCCAAATGGTTCTATATATAACACTTTTTATTGGGCTCTTGGGAGAACCCTCTGAAAGGGTTTCAGATGGAAACTTTATAAAAGGTTCTACCAGGAACCAAAAAGGGTTCTCTATGGGGACAAGCCGAAGAACCCAAAATGGTTCTACTTAGCCCCTTTATTTCTAAGATTTTATGGTTCAGGCCCAAGGTTAGGGAAAATTGGATTTTGAATGGGAATATTTTTTGGAGTCCCCATAAGGATATTAATAGTTCAGTGGAGTGTGTGTTTTAGGTCTAACTATGGGGACCAAATGTCCCCATGAGTATAGTAAAACCAAAAGAAATTTGACTTTTGCCGGTCCCCATGAGCCAAAAGTCAATTTCTGGCTCAGGGTTTAGGTTTAAGGTCAAACTTACAATACATTTTAGAGTTAGAATTGGGGTTTCTTTAAGGTCCAGGTATTGTTGGTTAAGTTTAGGGTTAAAGTTAGGCATTACACCTAGGTAAAGTTTAGGCATACATTTTACTTTATTGAGGTTAAAGTTAGGGTTGGTTAGGTTAAGGTTAGGATAAGGGTAAGGGTTAAGGTCAGGTTTAGGGTTAAGATTAGGGCAACGGAGCATGCATTTTTTTTTCTGGTCCCCATGAGGTTAGCTGTACAAACGTGTGTGTGTGTGTGTGTGTGTGTGTGTGTGTGTGTGTGTGTGTGTGTGTGTGTGTGTGTGTGTGAGTGATTTCGACCGACGCTGAGATGTGTGTTCTGTTTCTCCCTAGGGACGATTCTCACTGACATAAATCTTTGTGACAGACTGCACACAGCATGGCCATTCATGACATTCAAACAAAAACACACACACTTAATC
>JACXGJ010014947.1:0-14144 GCA_016801105.1 Esox niger
GTGTGTGTGTGTGTGTGTGTGTGTGTGTGTGTGTGTGTGTGTGTGTGTGTGCGCGCGCATCACCTGGTACATATGTTGAGCTCTGGGGAGACGTTCTAATGGCAGAGTGATTCTGATGACTGTAGATGTAGGCACTCACAATGACTGTTAACACATACACTACATACAGCCCCAGATACCCTACAGAGAGAAACACAAACACTGTTCTTAATCCGCCCAACCATGAATTCTCCAAATAAGTATCAATGTAAATATCAAATGTTTTTTGGGAATTATACATGCTGATGATGTTAAAGCAGAGATTGTCATTTTTGGAAGTATTAAATATCTTTTTTTAACTAAATCTAAATGAAAGCACAACTCAATTGCTAACTAGCAATTATAATCGAAGAATATTCATTTTTTTCATTGTGTATTTTACTTATTAAGTTAATATTTATCCATCTAAACTAACTGTTAGTATTACATTTTTTATTGACACGAGAAGTAGGAAAATATTTGTCCTAAGCAACATTGTAATATCAAAGAAAATATATATTTGTGGAAATTCTTGACAAAGGATTCACAGTCAAGTTAATTTCAATTCTACTTTGTAACAGCCAAATGTGATTGTTGAAAAGTAGTGAACACCAGTGCATTTCATTGTATTTAAATGTTAATAAAACAAAATAAAACCTTTGTGATTGAGCAAGATATGTAGATTTTCCTTGATGGTTATATTTAGTGACTAGTGAGTTAGTTTTCATTGTCATCTAATCAAACATCAAATGTTTTAAATCTCACAAAGGAGAACACCTACTGCAAGTAGAGTGCATTCTTTTTTCTCTTTTATTTAGATGTCCTTTCAGTGCATTTAATCAATATCAACACACTGTATGTGTCAGCTTTGATAACATGGGTCAGAATGTTTTCTTCAAGAAATTAGTGAAGGGGCATGACGTTGACAAATAGATTATGCACTTAATCAAAAGACTCTGACTGTTTGTCTGTTAAAACTGATAAGAATATTCTGGATAGGGTCACGTCATCACTGCTATCCACTGACAAGGCATTAGAAATCACAAATACCGATGAAATCAATACCTCAGTGGCAGCGGCCTTTGGCTATGTCACGGACCAATAGATACCATTGCTAATAAGAGTAGCGCACACACAAGGACCAATTAGAAAACAGCAGCAAGGAAGCTGAAACGTCCACATCAGTAGTAACAGTGGAATGATAGTGTTTCATATCGTTAGTTCACCAGGAATTATGAGATGGGAATTGGAAACAAAGAGCTCTTCCCTCTCTGTATCCAAATTACCAGCAGGTGCATGGGGCGAATTTCCCTTTCTTTTCAAAAGTCTGCAAATATCTGCGAATTTAAATCACTGATACTAATGCTGCTTGGTATTTCATGTAAACCATTCTTTCTTGACCAATTATGTAATCTGATCACAAGATTAGCTTGTTAATGCATTCTTCTCCAAGGGCATAGGTACACGGTACTTCCTGTTTGAGAAAGCAACGTCATAAGATGAACAGCTTTGCAATCTTTTACTCTCCTAGACCTGGTGGGGGTCATTTAGCGTGTAGTGGACTAGACAAAATTGGGAGGAGAGAAAAGTGAACAGGTTGCCTAGGGTAAAAATTATTAATGATTCAATAAATGTATATGATATATAAAACGGGTGGTTTGAAATCTTAATGCTGATTGGCTTATAGTCATGGTATCTGATACTGTGCATCACAGGTATAACATTGCATTTCTTTACTGTTCTGATTGTGATTGTAACTGGTTTATAACAGCAATTAGGCATCTTGGGGAATTGTGATATTAGGCCAATATACCACAGCAAAGCTGTGGAATATGGCCTAATATCACATCGTTTGTAGAATATGTTTTCTTGATTTTACACTAAGTATGTTTTTGTAGAAAAGGTGCATGTTGAACATAGTTTGTACACATCAGTGCAGTTTACAGAGACAATATTTCCTAATAGAAGCACATAAGCCCATATTTCCCAGTTTGCGATTGGCTAATTAATTTCCTGAGTTTTTAACATTCTTTCTAGCCTACCATTCAAAACAGTAGCTCCTGAGTTATCTTTGCAGTGGCCACAGAGGTTTTGATTTCATCAGTATCGTTGATTTCCAATGCATTCTTACTGGGAGCCATATGTTGCCAGCCAACAGAGAGGACATGTCCCTATCTTGAGAATTATCATCTGTCAAAGGTCCTCACAATGCTAGCAAGCCCTGGAAAATCTGACTAAGCTTAGACATAGGGTTAAAGTTAGGTCATATGTTTAGGAGTTAAGGTTATGTTTAGGGGTCACGGTTAAGGTTATAGTTAGGGAAAATAATTATTTGTTAATGTTAATCAATTGTTGGTCCTCACAAGAGGGATAGCAATGTTTATGTATGTGTGTGTGTGTGTGTGTGTACCTAGTGTCTCTCCCAGTGATATAGTTCCTTTGTAGAGGATGACGAAGGTCCAGAAGACTGCAGCCATAAAGAAGACGACATCACGCAGGAAGGGGCGGGACGCAACAGTGAAGGGCTTGACTAACGACACTGCCCCTGCAACCACAGTGGTTACAAAGATACCTGCTCCTATGGAGGGAATGAGGGAGGGATTACTCTGTATGGGTTTACTCAACAGTGCACCTATAGGTGCAAGGCCGTGTGTGTGTGTGTGTGTGAGCGTGAGCGTGTACATACCAAAGAGTGCTCCTATAGCCAAGCCAGCGGTATGTGGACGGGAAAAGGCGACAGTGGCACTGAAGACATCTGGGGCTCCATTACCAAGGGCGAGGAACGTCACACCCTGGCACAAAGTTAGGGAAAACACCTGTGATGCTGACCTCTGTGTGAGAGACTGTGTTGGGAGCTACTTCATTTAGAAAATGTCATTAATATTATTAGGCTGTGTGGCGGCCCCACATAGCGATCTTAAGACGAATGCACTGTGAGTCCATCTGAATTAGTGTGTCTGCAAATGACTAAAGTGGGTATTAGAAAAATAAGTCTGTAGAAGGATACTGCCACGTTGTGTGTGAGCCGAAGTGTGGAGGAGATGGCTGAGAGGTTGGGACAGAAGCTGGAGGGGGAGGGGAGAAAAACACCATAAATACTGGAGGAACATTTAACACTGCTCAACAGACTCATACTCATAATTTCATGCCATTTGCTGTTGAATTGTTAAATGAGGCCCAGATGTAGCCAGACAGCACTAGACTTTAATATATTCTGAGCAACCAATTAGCATACAAAAACATTGGTCAACACTTCCTCTTATTTAGACATTTTGGTACCATAACTACATTCTACATTACCCACATATACCCTTCCATACAAGTGCCTTGACTGTGGTTCTGTGTGCCAGCCTATTACTCAAGCAGTAAAGGACGGGGTGAGGATATATGGGGTTTTTTGTTACGTTTTGTGTTTGTATTCTATCTTTGCCTTCTTACAAAAGATGATTCATCCATTCATTCATTTTTTTTATATAGTTTAATTTGTGGCTTCTAATAAAACATTTTAAAAGCATTAAGTGGCCCATGGGAATGTTAAATCTCCCCAAAAGTATCTCCGGAAACACCTTGAGTCAATCAATAGCTGAAATACCTCTATACAAACGCAAAGTCCAAGAGCATTGCTTGCCTGCTTCTGCTTTTACAGTTCACACAGTACGTAACCTTGGGTCTCTAGAAGGCATTTGTTTTGTCTGTAATACGATCACATGACCGGATCACAAATCATAAATGTGGGCTAAAGTCTGCAGTGAGAGTAAACAGAAAGACAGCCATTCTTATCTCCCTTAGAGGCAAAAACAGTCACTCACTGAATCCTGAACCATAACACAGCTGTATCTCCGGTGATGAAGACAGCCATGTGACCAGAATACTGATAACACTGTTCTAACACTACAATCAGAGGAACCACAAACACCTCTCTTAATCAGTCTACAGAGAGAGAGGAAACAAAACCCATTTAATAAAATCTGCTAACTTAAACCATTTCTGTAAGGGCATTGCAAAAAGAATGTGAGAAAAACTTACAACTTTGATGCAGTCACTCCCAGACCTATGAACAGGAAAAATAACCAGATAATCTGTAGAGAGAGTAGGGGTGGATAGATGAAAGATTATTTCTGGCATGGCCAAAACATCAATATTTTTCACATAAATGAATGCTCACTTTTGCGCCATCTCTTTTTGACAGAAAATACAAAACAAAAATCTAATGTAGCCCATACTACTGGGCCTGTTAAACTAAATAGAGTATGTGCCTTTTAGGTAAGAAGTAACCCAGCTGGTTTAACAACCAGCAGAGTAATCCTTAATTAAACCTGATGTTCTGACTCAGCATTTTAAGTTTTAAAGCTTACGTACACCAAGAATTCTTTAAAGGAAGTTTTTCTCAAAAGAAAGGGAAGTGGATAGCTCGAGTTGGGTTTGTTTCCTCATGTCAGTGCACTCATCGTAAGTCATTCTGGACCATGCACATTCAGAGAGTTTAATAAAAAATAATTCTACCATTATTTTTATGGATTGACTGAGATGATGACTTCCAACAAAAATCTGGGAGCAATTACGGTTTACTGCCTTGCTCAGCAACAGAATGACGTTTGTTTTTTACCTTGTTTGCTCAGGGATTGGATCTAGCAAACCTTTGGTTACTTGTTAGATGTTCTAACTGCTAGGCTGCCTTCTAGCCAAAAGTAATGTAATAAAGCATTAAATAATGTTCTGAGATGCGCACACTCACACAGAATGTGATGGTGAGGGGTGTGAGATCGGGTGGTAGAAGACAGAAGGCCAGTTGGAGGTAGTTGATGAAGCCATCTTCCATTTTGCAGTCTGGGGTGTTCTTCACAAACATACAGCGTTGACTAGCACTCAAGTTCATCACTACATCACACTGAAAGACACACACACACACACACACACACACACACACACACACACACACACACACACACACACGGGTAAGTTCACTCATTTTTACATTTAGACTGATTGATAGTTTTGTGTACCTGCAGTTGGTCCCCAATGTATTTATGTTGTTACTTTCATCACAGAAAATGTGGTGTCAAATTTTGCAGGGTAATCATTTACCACTGACAAATGCATGTGAAATGCTTAAAGCATTTTAGTGTTCCCAAATAGTCCAAAACAACTCACATTTCAGAACCTAATTCTCTATTATGGCTTTCAAAGATGACTCAATGACTGTTTCACAAAGAAATAATCAAATATGGATATAAGATTGTGGACCATCAAAAACAGAGTGCAGACACATTCCAAATGGGATTCTGTGGACATTTTTGTTTTGGAACCTCCTACCATGCTTAGACTTTTGTAAGCTTAATCCTCATTTTTTTGCAAAAATGTTCCCCTTCCAAATGTCATATGCAATTGTATTTATGGCACAGACTCTTCACAACATCTCCAACGGATTATCGACAGAACCTCCCCTTTAATCATTAAATAACACTGAAAATGTATACTCATGTCTGCAGATATTGCGCAACACAACCAAACATGGAAGGTTTCTCACGGGGAAATACAAATTTCCCGAAGCACTTTTCGTTACAAACATTAAGACTTGTTTGAAATATTATTAGTTTTCTGACTCACCCCATCAGTGTTATCCTTATTGAACATTGTGAATTGCGTGCCCACCATATCCACAGACCAGCGCAGGTCAGCACCGTCGGCAGATCGGTTAGAAGAAACTACCCTAGTGACATATTCACCCGAGGTCAAGACATGGCGACAGGGACACCACAAAAGAAACAACACGGAGGTAAAAACGACCCGATATTTCATAATTTACTCCGTTCAGGAAGTACGTCCATTCCGATCCCTCGCTAAATGAGACTGTCGGAATGTGGGTTCGCAGGTTCGTATAAGACTTAAAAATGAAATACCGGAGAATTAAAAAAAGTGTCCAAGTAAAACAAAGTAAATTGTTTTTTTCATAATCTGTTGTGACAGGTTAAAATAACTCTGACCGGCATAATGTATACAATACTCGATCAACGCTTTTACAGCTGTCTACATAAAGTTTTCGGAAACACCGTGGATATTATGTACAAAAACTTTCTCGAGGCCTGTCCCCGAGAAGCCTACATTATCAATGTTATTAAAAGACGTGACGTCCACATTTAAACCCATCCCATTAGTTCATGTATGTGTGTGTTGCTTTCAAGACTCCTGGGAACAGCTGGAATCTCTACTCCGCGGATTTCCATTTCCTAGTTCTTTTGAATGCGTGCATGGGCGCACGCAGGTGTGAGTGTTAAACGTTTTAAAACAATTTGGGAGGATCGAATAGATCAGATACGTTTTTGGTAGATAGACCATTCCTATCAAATAGCATTACGTGAATAATTTCTTACCCCCTTTTATTCATGTATTTTATGAGATTATATCGGATTATAGACAGCTAAAGCAGGGCGATGTTAAAACTACCAATGGTTGTGTGCCCCCTCAATCGTTTGTGTCAGACTATATCTACCCGCAAGAGATATTAAAAAATTAGAATAATCGCCGGTTTCACATGCTTGCCGGAAATAGGAAGTGTGGGGTGAAAATCCGACAGGAACTGTGTTCTTTTGTTCATTTGAAATCAGAACAATTCTTGAACTAACGATGCAAACTTTATTTAAAATCTATTTAGGACTCCCAGGTACCACCGCGTTCTAATGCGGGTTTTCACACCCAAATTATCAACCAATAGCAGTGTTTGAACCAACTGTGACACGTTGCAATGTGACTGGGAAGCCTGGGGATGCCCCATGCCAGGCAATGCACATTTTCTCAGGCTGCCTGCCTTAAGCGTTAATAGCAGGGACTTCCTTGTCACAACCCACTCATGCAACTCGAACTACCTAAGGTGTCAGGGGGAGTGAGTGCCCCGAACTGAGCAACTTCCTGATTGAAAGAGCATTATTGAAAACAATATAATGGTTTGGCGAGTAAGCCTATAAGGAGTTTGCTATGATCTTCAGCTGTCCTATCTTTAAGGAGTTATGACGAGACAGGGTAGATACAATTTGATATGCCAAAATTGGGGAATGGAGAAAAGGGGAGTAATTAAATAAATAGTACCTTTCCAGGACATTGTGTGATCTATAAGGAAGTCCATTGATTGACATGTAGTTAACGAAACCAATGTGCAGTAATACAATTCCAGTGGAGTCTCCCAGAAGCTCCTCTAGGCTTGATACTAGTTTTCAACCCTATTGGATTTTTACAAAGCCACTGTGTTTCTTCTTGCTTTTGGGGGGTTTAAAGCTGGCTGTATAGGTGGAAATCACATCAGACTCTTTCCATTTCCCATGAATACCATGACCTCCTGTTGTGAGACATGCCATGGATGGTTAAGTCTGCTGTCTTCATGAGCTTTTCAGACTAGCTACACTATCCATATTAAGGTTGCAGTCCAAAACTGATTTATAACAGATGGCCATTCAAGTGAACTTTTCCAGTTGGAGCTAGGATTTTCCAACTGTACATGAATGTGGCACAAACGTCATGACGTTTTTCTGCAATGGACAGTCATTTTCTGCAGTTGCTCCTTACCAACTGCAACTTGCAGCCATTGACTGCATTGTGGGATGCACTATCAACCAAATATTAGGCTGGCTGTATTACACCCACATGAACATGACCAATTAGTAATTTGCAACAAGATTCCACACTGATTTACTGTATACATACCCAGGTATACATGAACACACTGTAAAACTTAGTTCTGTGTGGTATACACATGTTCTTCTGCAAGTGTGTAATATGTACCTAGAGGCTATGAAATTACTACATATTAAAAAATTAACGTGTGTGCATTGTCCTAAAATATCAGCATGCATGAATATCTAGCTTGTGTGAATGCAATTTATTTTTAAGTTGAGAAAATATTATCTCATACAAGAAGGCTCTCAAGCACGTTTCAATGAACAAATAATGAATGACATTTGCATTAAACATATTTAATCAAGAAACTTACCTTTAATTTGAAAGCTAGCATTTACTAAAATGTCATGTTAGATGTGACCCCAGGGCTGGTTCTAGGCATAAGTGACAAAAGCAGTCATTTAAGACCCCCAACCGACCCCAACTATTAGGGAACCCTTGATCGATAAGGGAGAGGGGGCCCCCAAAAAAATTCTGCCTAGGGTCCCCAAAAGGCTAGACCCAGCACTGTGTAATCCTAAACATACTGTTAGCCTTTTGCCTAACTCTCACCGTAAAGGGGAATAACAACCAATATGTAAGATTCATCCAAGTAAATGAATGGCTTAAAGTATCTGTCTCTCTAAGCACGCAGCTCTTACTCAAGGAGAGCAGGGTGGAGATACAAGAGCAGCGTCAGAGGGTTGCATGGTTCTCAGCCTTTAAAGACATTTCCATTTTGTGACAATAACTGTCGGGGAGTGGGTTTTGAAGTGTGCCTTTTCTAACATCTCCTTCATACATGGCTCATGGGCTAACTGTACAAGTCAACTACTGTAGCTGACTTTGGAGATTATTAAAAAAGGTCACCTCAAAACCTGCGACTGATATTTATCACATAAAGATATATGATATGTACCTCAATCGATTGGGCTTCCCCAATTTTGTCAGTGATCGCCAATTGCCATTTTTATCAAACTGCATTAGTGGGGGAAAATGCAACACTGACCCTGCATTACGCTAGCTCGACCCTGCTCTGAGAGTTGCATGCAGAAACAGTCCAACAATTACCTTCAGTGATTTATGAACTTACAAATCACTGATATTCATCAGTAGTCCCCATTGAGACCAAAGTAAATTTTTCATAAAAGTTTAAGTTACAACCCATTTTAATTGATGTACTCAAAACCAAATAAACTAGTTTTCAAAAGTGACTGACAAGCTTTTTCCTGATTCCATTTATTAAAAGTCTGGCTCTTTTGTTTCCTTATATGTAAAAAATGAAGCATGGATGACTCCTGTGAAAGTTTACCTGATCCAGTTAATAGCCTATGTTAAACTGAAAAAGTACCAAACTAATCACAAGGCACTGTAGGGCATCAGGCCAGGATGTCAAAAGTAATTGTAAGAGTGTTGAACTCCTGATGCAATTAATTGTAATGAAGGCTTAGACATAATAGCAATAGACCTTCAATGACTGGACATGATCAAGAAATATGGATGTGCTCCAATGTAACCTTTGGAGACAATGTTTTTGCCTCTTCAATAAGCCTGTCTTGTTTGTGAGCTCAAATGGACAGGGACTTACTCTGAAGGTTATCATACAATGTGAGGTCATCCTACCGGTGGATCTGAAACAACCCGGGATAGTCATCCCCTCCCAAGGCTGAAGATGCCTTATGCAAATAAACAACTCTGTATATGTGATAAAGCAAACATGAGTCATCTGTTAGCTTAGCCAAACATGGTTTCCCTACCCGCCTATTTACACTCATTTACTCAAGCTGCTGTAATATATTAAATATGACTCCTTCAACCAATTATTGCAAGGGCAATGTAAAATAAAAACAAGTATAAACAGAGATTCACCAGGAGAGCTTTACAGCCGTACTCAGTGCTGTGGTATACTGCTTTTGTTCATCAATGAAATATTTCTGACAGACATTATTGGTCATTACTGAGTTCTACAATACAACTACACACCATTCTTAATCTGGTACAAATACCCTTGTTATGTTGTATTAATTCGTCCATAATCAGGAATAGTGTCTCATATATAGCCTATTAAAGTTGTTCAGTAAGTCACAAATGTGGTTGTCATTCTCCATCAAATATATAACAACTTCCCCCGTTCCTACATAAAGTACATCCAGTTGAGAATGATAAAACTGCCTTCCCCCACAGACTATCATTGTCTGGCGGACGCTTCGTAGACCAGCGCAGTATCCTGAGGCAAAGTCTCCGTGTTGTAGCATCCCGTGGCTGCATTCCTGACCACGGGACACAGCTCCTGCTCACACCAACTGTAACACAAAAATGCACACGCACACACAGACAGTTACTGTAAGAAGTTAGTTTTTTGTTATAATTAGCCTGAAGCTCAGGGCCGGCCTGCTGCGTAGACCTAACAGGAGACCGTTTGAAGGAAAATCAGTCATGTCGACTACAACACTAAGTAGTAGAATATACATGCAATTATAAGTTCCATTTCCTTATATGGCTGTGTATCAGCAGTTCTCTTATGTTGGTCCGATACTCAATTATTAACTATGAAACAAAACTCTTTTCCACGCTGTCGGGACAGGGGCCATTTTAAATGACAGCTCTTGTCTTGGTACAAGTAGTGGACTGGTGAGGTGCAGTGGGGACGGATGACTGTGTTTACCGGAGGGCAGCATAGGCATCGGACTGAGAGGCTCCCTCCCATGAGGCGTGGTCAATGAGCAGAGCACCTGAAGCACGCAGACCACACGCACGTGCACGCACACAACACGCAGAGCAGCAGTTAGAATACATCCCCAAGGCCGCTACTGGGCAGTAAATGGTTCTCACTATATGTCAATGTTCAGATCTGATCAGTTATTTTCTGTCTGCTGGGTACCTATATAGATGCGGGCAAGACTGTAAGCCAGATCTCGTGCTGCCAGCTCCAGGTAGCCTGGTGGTTTGAGAACTGCCTCTTGCAGGAACCCTCTCAAACCACAGAGGGCGCTGTCTACTGATCTCACAGCCACAGACAGGGAGGGGAGTAAGTCTGCTGCTAGAAGGGACTGGGGAAGTGGGGCACAGAGTAAGTCAACATCTGTGGAGCAATTATTTCAGTAGAGGTTAATGCTAGACAAAGGCTGTGGAAAAAATATGACCAAACTGTGTAAGACCATCAAAAAAGCCAAGCTAGTAAAAAATAAAACACTGACTGACTGACTTTAGCACTTTAGGTCAACTGACCTGAGTGTGTGCAAAGTAGGACTGCAGTACAAGGCCTGATGTCCGAGAGATGCAGCGCAGAACATCCAGAGACAGAACATTAGTTGTCCCCTCCCAGATACTCAATACCTAGAGAGAAAGACAGGTGATATTATACTACTTACAAAGTGTGAAAATGATAAACTGATTGATCCATTAACAGCAACATGTGGCATACATATTCAAATGTTGATGCATTACAAGTTTTTTTTTATATCAATGACAAATAATAATTACATTATTTTTTTGAAATTTCTTAAGGCTCTGTGAAGGTGAGGTCATGGCCAGGCAGCAACGTTCTGTTCTTGTTATAGTTTTTAAAACAGATTTTAGTGTAATTTGGCTATTTTGGGTTAGTTTCCCACAGGGGACCAATACGAAAAAGTATGCCTTCACTACTGTCAGTCACTCTGGATAAGAATGTCTGCAGAATCACTTCAATGTAAATGTACCATGATACAGCCACTGCAATGCTTGAAAAGAAAGGAGCAGTGACTCAGTATTGTGTGGTTTTGGATTTGGGCCAAAAAGCAATTGCATTGAAGTTTTCTTTAGTATAATATTAGTGCTTTCTTGCAAATGCTGCAAACCCAAAGGTTGGTGTGCCTTCACACAGACATTTTCATTGTGACCACCTACCTGAGCATCTCTGAGCATGGCAGGTAGTCCTGTGTCCTCAATGTAACCCTGTCCCCCAAAACTCTCCAGCCCCTCGGAAATCACAGCAATTGCCTGAGATACGTGGCACACACAAATACCCTTACTGTCTTTTTCAGTGAATACATAAAATACACACCCCACCTGCCATTGTAATCCATGTTGTTTTCTCATGTAATGGGCTACCTTTTTGCGGGTAAGACCGTGTGTGTGCTCATACCTGTTTGCCAGTGTAGAGTTTGGCGACAGGTGTCAGCAGACGAAGGAGGTGAGTATCCAGCTGGGAGGCGTGGCCTGTCTCCTCTCGACCAATCAGGCGACAGACTTCCATCACCAGCAGGAATGCGCCTCGTGTCTCCACCTGCGGGGGGGGGGGGGGTAAAAGTGGGCGTGGAGACACGTCGAAGGCGGCAAGGTTTAAGGGTTCTAGAAAGGTTTTCTAGCTACGATTGAAGAACCAAACGGTCGGTTGACCTCCATCCTGGTAAGGGTCTGCATGTGGAGGGGGTGGTCTTTCAGGGGCTTCCCAAACGCCGTGCGACGAGTGGCGTAGTCACGAGCCAGCTGGAGTACCCTGAAAACACACGCGCACGCCATCAGTGCAGCCCGGTGAGTCAGTAGAGCAGTGGGCGGTGGTCACTGACCCAGTGGTCATTAGGTCATACCTCCTCATCCCAGACACGGCAGACACACTGTTATGGATACGGGTCAGTGTCAGCATGTTGGCTATACACGCCACACCTCTCCCCTCCTCCGACAGCTGACACAGAAGGGGGTATAGAAAAAGGAATTGAGCTTTTGTTGCTGAATGATCATGACAGTGTAGTACATTCATGGTTTAAGCGGTCAGTGTCTGTTAGCCTGTATGTGTGTAAGAATCCCACCCTGTAAGCAGGCAGTCCATCCAACAGTAACTCAGCGGTAGGCATCTGCCTGGTTCCCAGTTTGTCCTTCAGTCTCTGGACCTCAATGCCCTGAACCATCCCCTTCTCATCACGCACCGCAGCGTAGAACAGAGACAGACCTCGACTGCCCTGAGACAGACACACCACAAGGAGAAAGGATTTCAGTGGATCAGGAGTGAGACGGTGAAGGGTCAGAGGTTAAGGTTCAGAATGCGAGGCAGAGGTACAGGGGTGAGGTATGAGGAGTACCGGTGTAGTCCGTCCATCTCTGTCAGTAATTCTGCCCAGTGTTAGGGTCATGTCGGCATCTGTAGCCGAGGTGAACCACTTGAAACCTGACAGCCTGTACGTCCCATCACTCTGAGGAAATGCTACGGTCTCTGTACCACTGCCTAGACACGCACACACACGCACACGCACACACACGATCACACGATCGCCAGTGGTAAGGTGGTAAACTCCATCATCCATTATAGTGTGTGTAACCACAGAGGATCCAGAGACACTGACCCACGTCAGATCCTCCCTTGCGTTCAGTCATCCACTGCCCAGATGTCCAGAAGTATTCAGGGTTACGAGAGGTCAGACGGCCGAAGGCTTCTTCTGTTGGCCCGGACACACCCAGAGCCTATGCACACGCACTTCTGAATAACAATTCTTAAATGAGCGGCAATAATCAACTCCATTAGTCAGTTCACACAGACACACACACACACACCTGTATAACCTTGGCAGCGCCATCAGTCATAGCCAGAGGGCAGGTGTAGAGACCAGAGGAGGGAGAGAACAGGTACAGCTTAGCCATCTGGTACACGCGACTGAAACACACACAGACTATATATATCAGTGCTTTATTTAGCCTTTGCTAAAATCTTGGCAGATATACTTTAACAATGAGGTGACGAGGTTGAGGTTACAAGGGGTTGTCGATTTTCAGTATACCACAGGTATGGTAAATGTAGGCACTCAGCAGTGAGTTATTTTGCCATATTTAGTGTGTGTATGGGTCACATAATAACTTTTCTATTTACTTCCCAGCTACGTAAACTAAATCCCATTGCAGATTTGTTTCTACCACCAAGATAAGAAGCGGGGTGGCAACTGTGTAATGTAAGCTGCCGTTTAATTTAATTATAATTCTCATCGTGTCACGCAGGTGTGGAAAGCAAGTGTTTATTTGACTAGACAATATGACTAATAAAAAGTTGTTAAATCAAACACCTAGCAAGACAGTTAATGCTAATTGCTCCTTTAAATTGCTTTTGCTAAAAGTTACTACTAAATTACAAAAATGGAAATGTCTGGTGGGTCTCTCTCTAGTTCAGTGTGTGCATGGATCAGATGGGTCTCTAGTTCAGTGTGTGTATGGATCAGATGGGTCTCTAGTTCAGTGTGTGTATGGATCAGATGGGTCTCTAGTTTAGTGTGTGTATGGATCAGATGGGTCTCTAGTTCAGTGTGTGTATGGATCAAATGGGTCTCTAGTTTAGTGTGTGTATGGATCAGATGGGTCTCTAGTTCAGTGTGTGTATGGATCAGATGGGTCTCTAGTTCAGTGTGTGTATGGATCAGATGGGTCTCTAGTTCAGTGTGTGTATGGATCAGATGGGTCTCTAGTTCAGTGTGTGTATGGATCAGATGGGTCTCTAGTTCAGTGTGTGTATGGATCAG
>JACXGJ010014948.1:0-14142 GCA_016801105.1 Esox niger
GTACACACTGGTGAGCTATGCAACACAAAAAAACCTTGACATCCACAGAAGACAATAGTGGTGGATGACCATAGGATCCTTTCCGTTGTAAAGAAAAACCCCTTCACAACATCCAGTCAAGTGAAGAACACTTCAAGAGATAGGCATATCATTCATGAAAGTCTACCATAAAGAACAGACTTCATGAAAGCAAATACAGTTCACCACAAGGTGCAAACTATTCAAATGCCTCAAGCATGGAAAGGTCAGAATAGACTGCCAAAAAACATATATTAAAAAGCCAGCCCAGCATTCTTTGGACAGATGAAACTAAGATCAACCTTGTGATGGTAATTCCATCGATAGACACTCTTAAAAGAGTAAATACAGAGACAAAATTCTCTCACAATTAGCAGTTTATTTGCAAATAGAGCAACGCGTCAGGCGCTTAAAGAATAATCATTTGAGGAGTCTCTAAAGGAAAATACATTAACAGTCAGTATTTATAACAGTTTAAAGGGGTATGGTAAGATGCTACCTAGCTATCTTAGGTCGTACAGGTTTTACCCAAAGGGCGGGCTGTCTTGAAGAGAATTTGCAGCATCTTGACAAACAATAGATACCCTGTTATGTTATACTGATGGGCAGATTAATAAGTAACCCTATAATCTGCCTATACCAGTCAATGATGCTCCCTAGGCAAATACTAGATCCCCTCTCCTACATTTCCTAAATATGTCGCAACCAGAGACCAGAGATACATACTAGGTAATAGATAAGCAAACATGTCTCCAATGTACATTAGTTAAGAAATTGCCACAACAACCTCTACCTGAATGATGGGTAGAAAAATGTACGGAGGAAAGTATGGAGCATACTACATCACGGTGGAGGCAGTGTGATGGCATGCGCATTCATGGCTTCCATCATTATTTATGATGTGGCAGATGACAGAAGCAGCGATATGAATTCTATAAATAGGGGATAAATTGCCAGCTCAGATTCAGCCAAATTCAACGATGTTGATAGGATGCCGCTTCACTTTACAGATGGACAATGACCTAAAACATACTGCCAAAGCAACCCAGTCGTTTTTTTATGGCAAATAGCTGCAATATTCTTCAATGGCCGAGTCTATTACTTCAACTCCACCTGATCGAGCATGCATTTCACTTGCTGAATACATCTTAAAGCAGAAAGACCAACGAACAAACAACTGAAGATAGCTGCAGTAATATCCTGGCAAAGCATCACAAAGGAAGAAACGCAATGTTTGGTGATGTCCACATGTTCCAGAGGATTTGTGACAAAAGTATATTTTTTAAATTAATGATTGTGTAAATTTGTCCAATTATATTTGAGCCCTGAAATAAGGGGACATAGATCAGACTTTCAGCTTTAATAAAAAAAGTCAAACTTCAATTTCATCAAATTGAAATAGAAAAGAAAAAATGTATTGGATGGTATATGTATCAAGTGTCTTCAACTTTTCTAACTGTAATCAGTGTGGATAAGCCATTATATGTCTTTAGCTGGTAGCCAGCTGTTGTTCAGATGGGATTGCATTAATGGGCACAATGGAAAATGGAATTCATGCTCCAACATGCGTGAAACCGAAGAAAACAATCAGACATATTTTTACTGGTAGAACATACACCGACTGAACAGCCATAACATTATAACCACCTGCCTAATATTGTGTGAGCCAAAACAGCCCTGACCCACGAGGCATGGAATCCACTATACCTCTGAAGGTGTGCTTTGGTATCTGGCACCAAGACATAAGCAGCAGATCCTTTAAGTTCTGTAAGTTGTAAGGTGGGGCCTCCATGTATCAGACAGGTTTGTCCAGCACATCCCACAGATGTGCAATGGGATAGAGATCTGTGGAATTTGGTGGCCAAGTCAACTCCTTGAACCAGTTGTGTTCCTCAACCCATTCCTGAACCATTATTTATTACTTCGTAGCAGGGCACATTATCCTGCTAGATAAATGCCATCTGGGAATACCGTTGCCATGAAAGTAGGTAGGTGGCACGTGTCAAAGTAACATCCACATGAAAGGCAGGACTCAAAGTTTCCCAGCAGAACTTTGCCATACTGCTCCGCTGGATTGCCTCCTTCCCATAGTGCACCCTGGTGCCGATTGTTCTCCAGGTAAGTGCGGCACATGAACCCGGCCACCTTCTTCCATTGCTCCATGGTCAAGTTCTGATGCTCATATTTCCATTTTAGGCACTTTTGGCAGTGGACATGGGTCAGCAACGTCACCCTGTCTGGTCTGCAGCCACACAGCCCCATAGGAAACAATCTGTGATGCACTGTGTGTTCTGACACCTTTCCATCAGTACCAGTATAAACTTTTTCATTAATCTGGGCTACAGTAGATCATCTGTTGGATCATACCAGGCAGGTCAGCCTGTGCTCCCCATGTGCATCAATGAGCCTTGGCTGCCCATGACCCTGTTGCCGGTCGGTTCACTGCTATTCCTTCCTTGGACCACTTTTGATAGGCACTGACCAGTAACATACCACAAGGGCTGCAGGTTTAAAGATGCTCTGACCCAGATGTCTACCCATCACAATTTGGTTATTGTCAAATTTGCTCAGATCCTTATGCTTGTCCCTTTTTTCATGCTTCTGACACATCAATTTTGAAGACAGAATATTCACTTGCTGCCTAATATATAACACCAACTGACTGGTGCCATGATAATGACATTATCAGTATTATTCATTTCACCAGTGGTCATAATGTTCCAGCTGATCAGTGAATACTGACATTGCAGTCTGGGCTGGCCTGCACCTTCAAATTCCAAAGATGTGGCCAATACATTATTGTTGTGATTTTCTGTGTTGTCTTTGTTCTTAGGCCAACAACAACAATTGAGTTATTGATGCGTGCAAACTTCGCCAAACAACTCAACGATTCCAAGAGAAACTTCCACATACAGTATGGTCCATGAGGAGGGACTGAGGAGAAGCTGAAATTACAACACTTTTTCTAATGCAGCCCTTCCACCAAATATTGCTACCCTGCAAAAGACATTTAAGGAAGAGGTTGTTGTATGGCACATATCTTGCTTATAACAAAGGCCATAAAATCAGTCAGGTGACAAAAATCCTTGTATAAGTACAACAGTGAGGGTAAAAAGGTATTTGATCTCCTGCTGATTTTGTATGTTTGCCCACTGACAACGGATTGCTCAGTCTATTTTGATGGAAGGTTAATTTGAACAGTGAGGGACAGAATAACAACAAAATAATCCAGAAAAATGCTGATTTTTTTTTTATTGATACATTGATTTGCATTTTAATGAGTGAAATAGTTGAATATGTTTAAGGTGTTAAATAAATAAAATAGCAGAGATGACTGTCGTAAATTAGCTGGTGTATTGTGTGGTAGAGGACGGGCCAGGAGCAGGCAGGGGTAGCAGGTCTGTACTTCTTTTAATATATAAACAAACACAAAACAACAGAACAGAAAAGCACAGTACTAAGGCAAACCGCTAAAGGAAAATGACCACTCACCACATGCATCTGCAGACATGGAACAATGACTAACAACTGAGGGGAGCAGAGGAGAAATATTTAAACACATACTAATGGATTGATTGGGACCTGGTGTGAACAATGATTGACAAGACAAATGAATGGGACCGGGATGAGTTCATGGCTATTGGTGAACCGGAGAATGCGGGAGATGGCGGACCAATCCGTCACCTCACCGTCACAATGACAATGTTTTCCAATTATGGATCCAAACTGGACAGTGAGGGTCTCGGCACAGACTATATGTTTTGATAGCTAATCAAATTATTGGAAGTAGGAGGCCGTACTGCGGGGAATACTAAATAACCTAATCTGGCAAAGAAAACCAGGAGTGAGGGTGCAACAATTTTCAATGACCAGTGGAATTAAGAAAATTGGAGTTGACTGCTCCTTTTTAAACTCACTAGTACTTTACTTCGCAATTGTGTTTTACTGGTGGTTGTAATCAAAGTTTAACATTTCAGTAAAGTCAGTAAAGTCTAACTTTTTTTTGTGTTATTTAGAGTTAAATAAAAGTACACCGACTGCTACCCCTACCTACGCCTGGTCCGTTATACCACAACGTCACATCGTGACAGAATGACTGACATGAAGAAAAGGGACCAAGTAAATGCGAGGCAGAGTTGGATGGTAGGAGAAGTCCTCTGTTGGCCGGAAAGTGACACAGAGGAGGAATACCACTACTGTCATCCACTGCCCTCCTGGGCTGACGGGGACTCTGACGAGGAGGAATTCCCCTACCTGTACCCACTATTCTCATTGCCGGTGCAGCAGAAACCCCGAAGGGGAAAAAGAAGGAGAAGGTGCAAATGGGCCTATAAGCAGCCCCAGGATTTTTTTGGGGGCGTGTGCTATACGGGAGTGTGGAGGAGGTCATGCAGATGGCCTTCAGAGAGTGGGAGCGCTTCCGGGAACTCCAGGCTGCCCGGGAGCCGCAGCCAGTGCTCCCTGCTGCCCAGTGGTCGTCGCCGCCAGCCCCTCACGCTGCCCAGCGCTCGTCGCCGCCAGCCCCTCCTGCTGCCCAGCGTTCGTCGCCGCCAGCCCCTCACGCTGCCCAGCGGTCGTCGCTGCCAGCCCCTCCTGCTGCCTAGCGTTCGTCGCCGCCAGCCCCTCACGCTGCCCAGCGGTCGTCGCTGCCAGCCCCTCCTGCTGCCCTGTTTTCGCCAGAATCCGCCAGAATTCGCCAGAATCCGCTGAGGACTGGCCTTCGCCGCCAAGCCCGCCGAGGATTCTTATAATATGTTGTATTGTTAGTATTCTGTTATTGTGATGTATTGTTTTTTGTGCAACCATACAAAATATTTTTATTATTTACTTACATCTGGATGTACAGCGTCCATTAAAGCTTGAGCTAATATTCCAACAGGCTCAAATTTAACTATCTGAAAGCTGGGAGACTGTACGTGCACACACACAAACAGTTCCTTTTTAAAGCCTCTCCATTTTACTTTATTTGCAAAAATTATTCATTTGTATTATCTTTGTGTTTAGTTATTTTGTATTCATTACTTAATATTGTTAATCGCTATTGCTGCATTTCTATTGTGCCAAAGTTTTATTGCTATTATTACTATAGGTACATGTTTTCTTGTTATTTGTTACATTTTTTTATTCACTTGTCTTAGTTATTCTCTATGGTAGAATTGCCATGAATGAACCTCCAAGTATTTTCACTTTCAACTCTATCTGTAATAACATTTTAGATTTCAATGTATTTTTGTTATCCAGATTTGTTTTGTACACTTCAGATAATGTTCTGTTATTGTTACACCTTCATTGAACAATTGAACATTGTTTATTTGTATAATTCTGTACAAAACTGGCCTGATTTTGGCAACATTTATAACAGGTGTAAAGCTAACTAGGACTAGAATACAGATATTTGGCATTTAATAAGTATTTTATCACCTACAAGCTTGCAAGAGATGTTATTGTTTCCTGAATAGTGTATTTATAATTTATAATCGACTGTGTTTTATTAAGATTCTGGGAGAACTTACAGACAAACCTAAAGTAGCAGACACAGACTTGTGACCGGTTCAAAGCCTGAAGTAAAACATGTACATACTAGGGGTATCGCTATATTCCGGTATTGATGATAACTGTGATATATTTTTTTTTTTATATTGATATTATGTTAATAATACACATATGATGATAATATCGTATTCACTAAGCAAAATTCCAGTAGTATTCTTCCAAAAACTCTTATTTTCAATACCTTATTAATGTCACCGATAGACAAATTACATGCTTAACAAAGAGACTGGATATATGCACTGCCGTTGAAATCAAATTGTTGGCCCCACTAGAACCCCAGGGCAAGATCTGTAAATATGCACCGTTTTAGTAGTTCATTCATATGTGAAAAAGGACCTAATATTTTTCCCAACGTTTTTTCGATAGCTGATTCATCACCAAACAATGCATATTCTTAAACTACGATCTGGACCTATACACTAGTGTTTCAATTAACTCCCTTTTGTAGCCTATTAACTCGGTTTTGAAAATGTTTTTCCAAAAACTCCTCTGGGTGTTAGGCCTTGTAGATCTTTTGTTTATCAGTTAATCTGGTTGCCTATTAACTACCCATTAAGTACAATTGTTCTTTTTGTATGCTTACATTTTTTGTACAGTTACGGTTACAGACTCTCTTCCGCCATACATTCCTATTACAAGTGTAATTCATTTGCAAAAAAGGAGAATATAGCATATCAAAAAAAGTTTACGATTAATTTGACTGACAGCCTTTTTACCTTCCAATTTTCCATAAATACTGAGATAATTTCGTTAATGTGAATTATTTTGGTCACGATAATCGCGTAGTGAAAATCTGATATTGTGACAGCCCTAGTACATACATACAGACACACATGGCATACCAAAGTCCACAAGCTTTACCCCTCCTTGGGTGGTCAACAGGATGTTGTTGCCTTTTACATCACGGTGGATGGTCTTGTTGATATGCAGGTGATGGAGACCCTGGTGATGAGAGTGGAGATGCACTAATTGGGCTATGGTAATAATCATTTGAACAGAGTCATTTAATGTACAATCAGTATTACTCCCTCCAAACTGTACAATCTCTACCTGTCTTTACTCTGTCCATGTCTTTCACACATCCATCCACTATGCAAAGTGCACTAACCATGAGAGCTTCATGTATGATACAAGCAATGATTGCCTCGTCCATTCTGCCTCCTCTCTTTAGCATGCCTTTGGCCAGGTCTGTCACCGAACCTCCATTGCAGAGCTAGAGGCATGGAAGAGAAAAGATGAGAATTTCCATTACCACTAAACTACAGATTGAGTCAACACATTCTGGACAAACCTGAGAGAATGAGCCTAAATCTAGATATGCTGCATCAAAGATGCCATTTGTGTAACAATATGCTAATGAAAGCTTTGGATCATGAATGTAGATTCACACAGAAATTTCAAAGACTTGACTGTCACAGTGGATTATTTCTATCAGTCTCTTACCATTCTTTTTTACTAAAAGATGTATCATTTGCTTAGTGATGAATTCAGTGTTGATATTAAGATATGTGAAAATCAGTGTACTTTCATTGAATACCTCCATCTAATCGGGACACTATCTCTATTAGTTTGCAAACATTAAAATCCTTTTGCTTGTGCTTTGATAAAATGGCAGAGAGCATTAACTAAAACCACTTATGTAAAATATTTTAATGTTTTGATTGTCAAAAAATCAGTGCCTATTTTATTAGATGTATTAATAAAAGCTAAGCTTAATTACACAGCAAATCTGAACATTATGAACAGCAGTTTTGGCATGCAAGTAGAGTTCTTCATGGGTCCACCATACCGAAATCCGAGATCTGACCTGAGACCCGAGCAGTTGTGGGTCCAGCGTTTTTCTCAGATCTGTGTCAGGTCAGACTTAATTGGGACAGGTCTTGTGTGTCTGCAATAATATTGTATTCAGGGCTTGACATTGGCACCCGCCCACCCGCCAAATGCGGGTTTAATTTGGCTGTGGTGTGTAACGCTGTTTCACTTACTAGCCACTTTGAGCTTTGAATGTAGGAAAAAACATTTGTTTAGATATATATAGAATGCCACCTGCCAAAGGCAACAGCCTTCCCCAAATCTCTCATTGCCTCTGTGTGTTAGCATGGTAAAACATGATTTTGCACTCATATATAAAATCCCAGCGAAACACTGTAGCTAAAATGACGGTATGAGGAAACCTTTTCCATATTGAGTGTTGCTAGGTTGGGTATGTGTCCGACACAATTGGGCTATTTTAATGGTCTTGCGAGACAAACGAAAATGACAGCTGAAAAGACCCTCAGATTAGGGTATACACTATCACCAAAGCCATTAGGCTATATATGCAATATATATATATATTTTTTCATTTATGTTATTGACAATAGAACTATATGAACATGAATATGCTGGATCAGCAAGTGCTGCAGAGCCTAGTACAGTTGAAGGAAGTCAAGGGAGATTAACAATGTGACGTCAAAGCAAAGATGGGGAAAAATAACTTGACAAGGCTGTAATAAATACATGTCTAGATAAACAAGGACATAGCAGAACAATAACAGATAACAGTAATATTGACTGCCATTAATTATAAAGCTGATGGGTGATTTCATATTTATTTTTAATTAACATGTTAATAGTGTTAGGTCATGTTAAGAATAAATATAGTGCTTTATTCACAAAACACTGAATGCATGACATCAATGTGTGAGTGGTAAATGTAGGGTATATTCCGTCACTTTGGTGATTTATGACCCTGGTGGGTAGGGCTTCCAGATTGATGTGACGAGTTTGCTGGGTGGAACTTCCAGTGTGTTCTTCCTTTAAGACATGTATTAGGGTGGGACTTCCGCAATGATGTATACATTTCCGGTGACTTTGTAATTTATGATTGCATTGATGTGTCCGTGTTTGATGTTTTACAGTGATTGATAACCCACCTGTTATAACACTGGTCCGGGGTGTTTGTGTTTAAAGTTTAACAAATGGGTCTTAGGGTTCTTGAAAGTTAAATTCCCAGGCAATAAATAAGTGTTATAACAACAGCATAATGTTTGATGTTCAACAAAAGGATGCCAGGGTTGAGCAATGCTGTAACATCCTGGCATGGTTTGTTCCGATAAGTGCTACAACAGATGTCCTATCACCGGTGGGGGTTAACCTTCCATGTTTTACAATGTGTGTAGCATGGTGTTTTTCCACAAGCACAGAATTACATGTGGGAAACTTGCATTGTTGTGCAAGATATAAAAAAGGGTTTGGGACTTATGATTTTTGGAGAGTTTGGGCCCATTTTTTAATTGTAACAAGAGATGCCCATTTTAAGATGAGATTTGCCCATAGTAACAGTCCCTAAATAACCACTAGTACAAGCAATGACGTTTTTTGAAGGAACAAAAAATGCATGAACAAACTGATTTGTTGACTGGTATGACAGATACGTTATTACAGGTAAACAAAATATTAGTAAATGCGTAATATGGAATTGTACAATGAAGATTAACGAAAGATGGTTTCTTCACATTGGTAGAAATGTTTGACAGGCAACAATGGTTACAAACTGTAGCATTTGCTTGTTTCAGATTACCTGTCTGTGTGTATGTGTATGCTGGGACTTCCATGTAAGATGTGCTGAGTCCACGTAATGACTTCAAGCAACTCATGAAATCAGATTTTCTTATTGCTGTATATGGTCTAATATTATGTTGGTTGAATGTTGTTTGAAGAGATTAATTGTGATATGGTGACAATAGCCAGCGTTTATATGTAAGCAGATGATTTTGTCAATCATTGATCAAATTAAATGATTTGGTCATGGCTGAGCCACGATAACTAATGAGAATGGCATTTCAACCGTATTGAGAGCATCACTGTGCTTGTCAAATGTATAAAAATAGTAACTGTAGCCGTATGGCAATTTTGAGAAAAGAAATTGTTGTACTTTTAACGTGAAGAATGACACATAAACCAATGACAAAGAAGCATAAACTTTTGACGGTTTTTGGGTTGTCTTATTAAATCTACCACTGAAGACAGCGGTTGTTACAGCGTGGAGTATGCTGTTTACATAGTAAGTAGGAGTTGTCTTATTTTAAATAATTTATTTGAATTGTGATGTGGTTATAAACGCTAAGAAACGACACATTTGAACTTATTTATAAAACATTTGAAATAATTTATAAAAAAATTACATATTGGTGCAATATAAGTGCTTTAATCGGTCTTTCATATTGTTTGTTTTGTACCGCCGGTTTAGTGTGAATGGAATAAAAACCCTGCCGTGTTTGGAAAACCAATTTTTGGACCTTATAACCTTGGTACTGTGAGAAAGGAAAATGGTGGAACCCTGGTGTTTGGAAGGAAACTGAAACTATTGTGGTAAACTGCAACATCTGTAAGGGAAACAATACTTATCCTACCAAGAAAGGGACAGCACAGCACACAGCGAAAGTTTTGATTCGTGAAATAATTTCCAGCTGGGATTTACCGGAACAATTGGACTTGATCAAGGAACTCACTTTACTGGGAAAGTGTGTCAGGAGGTAGCTCACCTCCTGGGCATAGACTGGTGACTACATTGCACTCATCATCCCCAATCAAGTGGTCATGTGGAACGTCAAAACCAGGTGGTGAAAAGCAGATTGGCTAAAATGCATCAAGCAGTATAAGAGCTACACACAACAAGACTACATGTTTAAGTCCTTTTTGCAGGCCTATGTCACTACCAGGCACACTAGACATGAGAAAAGCAGATATATACATCATGAGTGATACTATGCTTAATTACTGTAGGCTACTCTCAAAAGCAGTAGCAGAGGCAGACAGACAGGTCAAGGATGTGTGGGGAACAACCCCCGAGGGGGGACATGATGTAGTGCCAGGACAATGGGTAATGATAAAGAAACACCTTACAGAGACACTAGGAGCGAAGTGGGAAAGTTCTTACCAAGTTTTACTTGTCAATAGATCAGCAGTGTAGGTACAGGGTAAATCAAGGTGGATGCATGTTACTCAATGCAAGGTGGTACAACATGAGGAAGAGAAGAGCCTTGAGACTACTGAACCGGTCGCAATAGGCACCCGGGGGCTATCTCGGGTGAAGATTCATAGAAAGGGATCAGAATCTGATACATTTTTATGCAACCACTGCAAATATCATTTAGCAAAATTGTGGCAGAGTATTTACCTTTTCCTAGAAACACCCATACGCTCACTTTCTCTCTTTGTTCTTTTTGCAGGTTATGCACATTATCCACCTGGCTCTACGACAGCACGAACTGTATCCTGGTCTTTTTGACTCTACAAAGATAAAATGATGTATGGGATCAGCGTCAAGATCAACCTAGTTGGCCAATGGACAGGAAGAACTCTTCACTATTGTTATGTGCCAATTAGAAGTATAGTGATTGTTATTTGTGTTAGACTAAATACCAATAAGGAAATAGTTAGCCAATAGGAAAGTAGATTATTATCCAAGTGTGATAAATAGATTACTATGTTCATGGTAATTGTTCCTGTGTGTTTTCTGGTGGTACAGTGGGGTGGTTCACTAGTCCCAAAGGTAGACGTTCATAGACATGAAGATGGTCATCATGGTATTAATACCTACCTGGCCCTCTCCCTACAATTTGCCAGAATGATTAACCAGAGTAGTTGTTGGATTTGTACCCATACTCTGTTCACCGCTAATGGAGGTATTCCCTTAGGACTCATTCCATTCAATCAGTCTGAGATGTTAGGGATTTGGAGAGACCTCAGTTGGTTCAGATTTTCTATATAAAATAATTGGGGTGTTAATGACAGCTACTTGCGCTCTCGCGGGTCAGATGCTTCTGACTCCTGTTGGTGGGAAACTAATCGATCTGGATGTACTTCCGTCCATGATCATGTAACATCTTTAGGTGTGCCTGTGAAATCAGGGCGTCATAGTTATATGCCGGCCTTTAATAGGAAAAGTCCTGATTTCCGGCATCGTCTGCCACATATAGTGGTTACTAATCTGCCTAAAGGACGGTTGTGTATAAAGCGAGAGCAATCCAAAAGTGTAACGGAACCATATTCTAATGCTTTTGTATATGTAGGCCAAAATTATTGCAACCAAACAGCAGACCTTTCTAATTGCGATGGTACTACTATCCCTGAGTGTTTGATGTATGCCAATATAACCCTCAACAATGGTACCGCAACTGTATTTTATGCTAAGACCATAGGCAACCTAATAACTACGGGCATGATTGCTCCTAATGGAACTCACTTCATTTGTGGTTCCAATGCCTACCCATGACTCCCACCTTTATGGCGGGGGTCATGTTATTTAGGTCATAGAATTCCACATGTGAGTACAGATTCTCACCTTAAAACACGACATACACAAGCCATCATTGAAACTGAACGATTTTTTGCTATTGCATTCCCTCCCAATGGCACTGCCATGTTGGCGAGGTAAGTTTTTAGCATGGCTAGCTCTTTGGAGGCTTTATCTAATATGACCTCTGGAAGTCTGAAATTGCAGTAATGTTCTCTGCTGATCATGATTATGCCAGTGGTGGTTGTAGTGTTGGATCTTGTTTTTCATAGTACAACTTGTCAAGTGTATAATCAACATGTGTCTGTCACTCAAGTTAAGGCGCTTGCTCCCAGGGGACATTCCAGAGCAAAGGCCAGCCCAAATTTGTGTCGTAAAGGAAAAGAATACCACCCCCACCGTCTTTCTTTAATTTTAATATGCATAAATAATAACCCCAAGTGTACCTCTTACATCACTAGGATGTGAGATGAATAAGCTCACTTTGTAACTGTTTTCATTTTCTGATTATTACATTATTACATAATTTCGATATGCTATATAGACGTGTTCTGACATATAAATGTTGTACTTAAATGTCATAAGTGTGAGAAAGCATGTTTTTTACTAGAGGTATACATGTATTTTAGTTTTATTCTCTAATTTAAAAACACAACACAGACGAGTAGTACTTCACTATATTGTGCTACATGAATTATCGTATCACAAACATTTGAAGAGGGCCCCACAAATCCTGATAAGTGTCTGTGTGTGGAGCCAAGATACCAAGAGGGGACACTATACCAGGCCCTACGGGTTTATGATATAGAAAACACAATATATGATTGGTAGACAGCCAATTCTAACAAAACATTTAATCACACTGGTGTGATAATACACGTCAAAGGGTTAATAACAGATCTGGAGGAGTTTAGCCACTACCTTTCTTCCAGTGAAATATAAGTAGTTTTTTCTCTTTCATCTCAGACTCAGTTACAATTTTACAGACTCAGTTATGGCGTTACACAAAACACACACCAACTAAACCACATAATAGTAACATTTTTATTGCCACATCACAACAGCATATGCTAGACATGAGTTGTTTTCAGTCTTTGAGATGTTGGATAGACATATTCTACACAGACACTGATTCTGTGATCTTGGATAGACATATTTCTACACAGTCACTGATTCTGTATTCTACACAGACACAATTGCGAGAGATAAAAGAACATTCACATTGAAAAACTGCGTAGTATCTAAGTGTTTCTTAGTTGTGTACAACCAGCATGTACTTCTCCCTAATTACAGCAAAGGTCTTACGGATATTAATCACATTCTAGGATGATAGCGGTTTTGACACATGAGTGCAAAACTCATTCACCTGTGTGATTAGTTGCCACAGTAACTTGGGTAAAATATATTCTTAATAGAATGCACAGGTCTAAAGATTTGACTTAATGGACTTCAAATGGTGAATTCATTTTCAAAGGAGAGGTAATCAAAGGTTTACAAATGTTGGATCTGGTTAAAAGTGTGACAGCAACCAACATTATTGCGGATGACAGAACACTGTTGGGGTGAGGGGTATTTTAGAGGCCATGGCATGTCTCAACATGCCTTTCCAAAAAATTCCAATGCTTGTAAGGCATAAAATCTATTTGTTTTAACAAATGTCTGGTGACACACTGGATCGTTTAGCCACTCTCCAAGCAATTGGTTATAAACCAATCAAAGATTTCTTTGTATCCCCTACAAAAGGTTTGTTTTGCTTTGAATAATTGTTTTGTGAAAAATACTATGTAAATATTGATGTGATTTTACGATTTGTTTTGTTCTTGAATAATAGAACAGACATACACATGATTTACATGTCTTTCTTCATTTGTGTAACGACTGTGAGTCGTTACACAAATGAAACGACTCACAAGACTGAGCATGTTGTATGCAATTAAACATTTGCTTATCAAGCTTATTCTGGTAAATCTTAGCTACAAACTTTGAGACTAGCACATATTTTTTTCATAAATCATCAATATAAATGGACGTAGCATCTTTATAACTCAGAACTCTTGTCATTAGATAGAGAAAGCACAAACAATGTTGTCCATGTCATAAGTTTGGGGTTTGGACAGATAGGCAGAGGCAGAACGGCTGTTTGAATGGTAAACCATGTTTTAATAACGTTCAAACGGAACAAACAAACAAACTTAAAGCAAACTTACAACTGGGTAGTAGCGCCTTCGGCTAACAACCAAAATGAACCACACGACCGTGTGGAAACATTGAACATAAATAGGTTCCCCAAT
>JACXGJ010014949.1:0-14141 GCA_016801105.1 Esox niger
CCCTAACTCAAGGTTCTTATTAATTGTGCCACTCAAAGCTAGCCATTAAGTGGTGCAAACATGGAAACCTAAAGTTAGAAAGTGGGTGAGCATTTATTTAGCTTTTCCGTATGGCTTACGTTCGTATACTGTAATAGGTCACATGTTCTTGCCCCTCCCTTCGTCCCAGGGAAATACTGCTAGGCCCCTTTTCCTTACTGTTTTAAAAGTAAAAGATTATGCGAGCACAACACATTCAACTGGGAAAGAGAAATGGCTTGTGTCATTTCCCAGTAGACCCATGTATATTGCCAAGGTCGCCTGCCCAGGTCTACAGGTCTTTTAAGGATTCATCCCCAAGTCGCTAGCCAAGTTTATACTTGGTACTAGCATGTGTCCTGATCATATCCACGTTAGGATTCTGCCCACATTTAAACCGGTGGGCAATTAAAACATAAGTTGCTTGACCGAACAAGATATAAACAGGGCTACTGTGTTACATGAGTGAAGTTGGCACAAAAAAGAGATGTTTGTGAGGTTTCTGCAAACGTCCTCTCCTCCTTCCCCCGTTGAGCTCTTGTCTCATTGTCCTAAACTTGTCCACAATATGTTTCTGCCCAGATCTTTACCTTTAGACAGGTAAAACATACATCGCGAAGGGATTGTGATATGATGTGTTAATATCCAAGATCTGGACAAGATCTGATCAAAAGATATATTTTAGAATCACAAATAAAATAAATATAAACAGAGTGAGGGAAGTGGCCTTAAAAAGGAGATGTGTTCTGTGTACCTCCGCTCTCTCTCTCTCTGTCTTGCTTTTTCTCAAGATATTCTCTCTCTTGCTCTCAGTTTCTCTTTCTCTCTCTCTCATTTGACTCTAGTCTCCCTTTTTGCTGTGTTCATTGAAGGCCCACATCCTACCTGCTATCATGTAAGCCAACGGAAACACACAGAATGAGGCGAACACCCTACAAAAATCAAAAGTATAGGGTTATAATTTATGAATTCATTTTATTTATTTTTTGAGCCCCAGATTACATCAAGGGCTTATTCATGATGCACCTCAATCTTTTTTAGGCAACAAATCCACTTGTACTTAATCGATAGTGTGGCAAAGCAAAGAACATAGGCACTGACACATCTTGATACAATAATTCACAATTGTTTTTATGATTTTTAGGTTAGGAGTATATCACTTTCCAAACGTATTATTATAATCTTACTGCAGCACTGTATTCTGAGCTTTAGAAAGGATACTACATTTGTAAAGTTGTCATTGGTGCCTAGTTGACCTGTTGGATCCTACGTGATGATACTGCTCTCTGGTGGCAGTCAGGTCCAAACATTGTGTCTTTTTACAATTATATACACAGTCAGGTTCAAACATTTTGTGTTTTTAAGAGTTTTTTACACAGTCAGTCCAAACATTATGTCTTTTTACAGTTTTTTACACAGTCAGGTTCAAACATTTTGTCTTTTTACAGTTTTTTACACAGTCAGTCCAAACATTTTGTCTTTTTACAGTTTTTTACACAGTCACACACTACAATTGGGTCTATGAGGATTTGACACAAAACTATTTGGTAGAATGAAGAACATTTTCCCAAACCCATAAGCCATGTTGTTCTCACACAAATCTCTGTTTCATTCATATTTTTAGGGGAAAACTATACACACAACTCCCTTTGCAAAGCACAACCTTTCCCGTGTTATTATGTAGAAAACATAGTCATTCAATACACCAAACTCAAATAATCACAATTCTGACACTCTCACCAAACAGCTGATGAGATATGAACAGTTACAAGCACAAGTCAACTAGTGGTCAGGATGTTGGCCACGGGTATACTCACCTGTGTGTTGGAATGATGGATGACAACCTTAGTGAGACAGGTAGAGGAAGAGCAAGAGAATAGGTGAAAGAGGGAGTGGAATAAGAACATAGATCCCTTATGACATTTGTAACACCGTGTTTGACCATGTTCTAGCACGTGATATGACAATGAGGGAACCCGGGCTAAGAGTACAACGAAACCTGAGCCCTTTCACTGTTCAATTGTTTGGACTTTGAAAACGAATATAGGTTACTTAATGAAAACATATCTGACTATTGAGTTGCCCATCCGGTTTTCTGTACTCTGAATCTGTCTGACTACTGAGTTGACCATCCTGTTTTCTGTACTATGAATCTGTCTGACTACTGAGTTGACCATCCTGTTTTCTGTACTATAAATCTGTCTGACTACTGAGTTGACAATCCTGTTTTCTGTACTCTGAATCTGTCTGACTACTGAGTTGACCATCCTGTTTTCTATACTATTAATCTGTCTGACTACTGAGTTGACCATCCTGTTTTCTGTACTATGAATCTGTTTGACTACTGAGTTGACCATCCTGTTTTCTATACTATTAATCTCTCTGACTACTGAGTTGACCATCCTGTTTTCTGTACTCTGAATCTGTCTGACTACTGAGCTGACCATCCAGTTATCTGTACTCTGAATCTGTAAGCATTGCAATATGCAGGACAATTACAATAATTTGGGACGTGTATAATTATTCTGTAAAATGCTCTTTTTAATCTTTTTGTAGAATTGACAGACAGCTGTTGATGGAGGAGACCATGCATGAGGCCATGAAACTAGCCACTGAGAACATGGTTGTCATAATTAATAAACATTTAGAAAGATCCAGGTAAGAACAAAAATTCAAAACAATGGCAGAGAACATAGTCTGAGAAATTCGTTGAAATTCTCTAGCACAAGTCAGATAGAAGATGATACGACTAACAAAATATTTGAATTACTGTAACCATGAAGCTCTCTAAATAAGGTTTCCCTCTTATCTTCTTGGGCTAGACCCTGCTGTTTTTCTGTTCTACCTCTTTTGTTCCATCATTAATTGCACCTACCATCATTAATTGCAACCCACAGGCCATGATTAGTGGGTTACAATGAAAAGATGCCCTCTAATGGGGTATCTTTTCATATGTTTAGAGGTATTATGATTGAACCCCTTTTCCTATAATAGGCAATTCTGAAACCGTAATTTCATAATCAAATGGACTTTCCAAACATGTGAGTGGGATGAGCACAGTTTCCTTTATTTCGCAATGCATATGCAAGACAAGCCAGGTTCTTACTTTGATTAAACATCAGTGCCATTTGGGGTATATCAGTTATATTATTATTCTTGATCTTTTTATTCAGTAAAAGGTAAGGTATTATTTTTTAATCTAAATTATATGTATTGTGTCTACTAGTGGCATTAGACAATTAACAGAATATCCACAAAATGTGTATACAACAATAATCCTGCATTCTTTAATATTGAGCTTTTATCAAAATGGAATTACAAAAGATTTACTTACCTCAAGAAATATTTATATGACAGTTAAGCAGTAGGGGAGACCGGAGTCAATTGTTAAGATTTTTACATTTTCCTTTATAACTCACAGACTACTTGAAATACACTTGTCATCTTTTGACATTAGAAACATATATTTGTGCACTAATTACAAATACAATTTAAATATTTTCAAAAACTAGGACAAGACTATAACATTATATTTAATGCAAGGAGTCAGTGCTGCCCATTAGAGGGGGCAATTGTTACAGTGTTTGGGGGCAATTGTAACAAAAAAAAGTCATATTGACTTACAGTATCTCAAATAAAAGCCCACCTCATTATAAACACATTAATGCTGTATAATCTAATAATGTTACTTATATTTCTTTCTGAATATAGTTCAATTTTTGTCAGGCATCATATGTAGTAATAAAAGGTCTATTTCTGTTTTGCCATGTGTTTTGTAAAAGCCCTACAAAAACATATTTTTATTGATGGGTTGCTATACTAGAAGAAACAGATTTATTTTATTACACCTTTTTTTCATGTAATTTTAAATGTACATTTAGACATGTTCATTTTCTAACAGACAGTGTCAACACAGACCAACAAGATGCATACATTGGACCACGTGAACAGTGTTATAATTACCCCCGATCTTGCAGTCATGACAAAATCCCTTATGCTAGCTAGTACACCTGTGTTGGCATTAGTTATTAGTGTTATTTTTTTACCAATAACCTAGAGATAAAATGTATGTACATTTAACATTTCAGTCATCTAAACTAGAGACAGCACAAGAAATATACTGCACATCCAAAAAGTAATTTCACACATCAGAATCAGTTTTTTTGTTGATAATTTCAGCCTAGGTGAAATGCTCCTGCTCCTTTACCACAGACAGAGAGAGAATCCTACTGAGCATATGCAGAGTAAGTTTCATCACTCTAGCTTATTTCTGGTTGGAGGAATTTTGTGTGTTAAAATTGCCCCCTGTTACAATTGCCACAGGTCTCCCCAGCTTACAATATTCACAGTAATTCCTGTCTAGAATCGAAGACAAAACTTTGACTTTGATTATTTGTACAATAATGACCAATGTATCTTTCTCATCGTTCATTTGAAGCTAATTCTGTGAGTGCTACAATCAACTATCACCAATGGGTCTGTGCGTAAATGCTTTCACCACAATATTCCTTAAAGGTCAGTTCCGTTTTCTTCTGAAAGTTTTTAGTGTGCAGTCAAATTTGTCAATACATCGGAGTGTTTTGATCATTTTACTGTGATACTTTCCTGCTTTTGAATGTGACAATAAATGGGTGTCCCCTTTAAATCTGTCCCTCATACCAAAAATTGCTACTAATGAGCTCCATTGTCCCCTACGTCTGTAATTGTTCCTCAGGTCATTGCTGTTAAATATGAATATGAATGTTTTCATGTCCACTGACCTAGTAAAATAAGGACAAATAACTAATGGAATTCTGTGTTCTCCAGGGGCCCTCTGCCAACAGTGGAGTCTGTGGACTCCACCAAGAATCATTGCTATTGGAGGGTCCTGCCTGCTGGTCCCATGTAGATTTGAGATCCCTGCTGAGTATGAAGCTCATTTAAAAAATTGTGAACCCACTGGTACTTGGAAAATAAACACCTTACCGGGAAGCAATGTTTTCAGCCCTCTTCTAACGGATGCCCAAAACCAAATCAAGGGAAAGATTGTGGGAGATCTATTGAAAAAGAACTGCACCACTAGTTTCAACACTCTCAATGCAGGACATCATAACATGTATAGCTTCAGGCTGGAATGTGCTGGAACAAATATCATCAAGTATAATTTCCTTGAAACAGTTCAAATCAGTCATACAGGTACACTGAATTTGATATTTTAAGCCTATATTTATAGCTAATCCTTCTAATCAAAGGATTATTTTAGTCCAGTTAATTTCGATAGCACATTTAAATACTTATTAGGTCATTGGACCACTTTCTGTCTTGCTTAAGATTCAGAAACCCAGTTTATACCTCAGAATTGTTATGGCATAGGCAGTCACTGACACAGTTAGATGCTCAGAGTTTAATATGATTCTACTTCAGTACATTAACAATGATCAGTAGGCTTAAAACAGGTTGCATCATAGACCAATTTCACTGTGGTTTTGGATTTAAAGTGTAACCCTAAAATGCATTTAATTTTAAACCTGTTATTGTATTGATTACTCTGATACTGGTATTCTTTTGTATAATACATACTATCTCTATTGAAATGTATTATTTTATATTTTAGCAGATGAAGCTGTCGCTCTCAGAGAAACAAGAAAACACTTATGAAAACCTGAGCATGACCAGTGTCAGCCCTGAATCTGACCAACTCCAGGTGATAATTAAGAAAAACCTGAAATAAAAATGTGAAAGTTTGTGGATTGAAGCATTTATCAGGATGATCATGGATAAATTTATTTGAATGAACCGATGGAATTTGAATCATAATTGCGGGTATGTGTGAATGCCTGTGTGCATGTCTGCCTGCTTGTGTGTGTGTGTGTGTGTGTGTGTTTGTGTGTGTGTGCGTGTGTGTGTGTGTGTTACCAACAGTTTAAAAAAACAAAATTCCAGTCTCTATCTTCCAACCTTTATAATCCAGACCGACTCTCTGTTACTCTCTGTAGCAATATATTGAATTATTATGTGTTTTGAGATTTTTTCTAGTAGTTATGAAGAATAACATTGTTGCACACATAGTCAGTGTTAGGGTTTGAGGGTGACTGCAATGGTGGTTCAGACAGAAAACACCACATGTTAGTTCAACCATTTATTGGAGTAGTTAAGCACAGCCCTGTAGTCTTGTCATTAAGTTCTGCTCCTCTAGAGTAACTCATTACAATCACATGATCGTTTATACAATACTACCAACAATAACATAACCTTCATATTATTATTGCAATTCCCATAGCAGTGAACAAGGTACGCAGTACCGATTCCCATCACAAGGAACACAGAACAGAACTAGGGTGGTGGGTGGGCGTGCACCCGCATGCTAGTACAAACAGTGACATCTGACTGAGTTAGCAACCTCATTAAATAGACAGGTATGATTTGAAAATAAAATGATTTGAAAACATTTTATTTGAAAACCGAATGAAACTTGAGGAAAAAAAAAAAAAAAAAGTGAGAAACCTTAATCAAGGAATTTACATTTATTCACCTAACGAATCAAGGATGTTCTCTGTGGTCTTGTGGTGGCTTTGTAAATGTCAATGAACTCATTAACAAGATTTTGGGTGGGGTCTACGCAGGTTACTTTTTGCTTTGAAACCTCAAAGGTCTGAAACATTTCACCAAATGGGATTTCACTCAGATCTTGATCACTTGTGCATCACAGTGGATGCTGAGGCAGAAGTATCATAATCCACTGTGCGTTCATTAGACTGTGTGTTGCGTCCGTCCCCGTCTTCAGCCAGTGCTCGCTTGTAAACCCCCATAATGCCTCGCCCGAACCTCGATCCTCTCACATTCAGCCCCATGCAGAAGTAAAGTAGTGGATTTACGCAACTGTTGAAGAAGGCAAAGGCTCTAGTTATGGCCAATCCAACCTTCACAACATAACTCTTTTGGTCCACCATCTCGGCCAGTAGAAGGAAGTGGTAAGGAGCCCAGCAAAAGAAGAAGGCACTAAACTGCAGCACCAGGACACGGAGAGGACGCGCCTTTCCTGCAAGACGGGTGCGTCTGATGCCCAGCGCTGACAGAATGTAGCAACTGAGGATGATGATGAATGGGATTAAGAAACCAAAGAGGAAGTTAATGGTGTAGACCGCAAAATAACTTTCCGTTTTCTCCTTGACATACAAGAAGCACCTGCTCCGGTTGTTGTGGTCCATGAAGACCCTGTAGCAGGCAGAAAAACGTGCACTCAAGCTGATTGCCCATAGCCACACAACGACGCTCACCAGGCGGGCAGCGCAGAGTGTCCGGTGATTTTTGGTAATGATGGGATGCCAGATGCACAATGCCCGGTCAATGCTGATGACGGCGAGCAGGAAGACGCTGCAGAACATATTGGCGATCGCGAAGAAGCCATTGACGTTGCAAAGGAACTCACCGAACGGCCAGCCGTTGTTAAAGAGGTTCTCGATCAAAAAGAGCAAGATGCTCATGCAGAAGATGAGGTCAGCCACAGCCAGGTTTACCAGCCACACATTGGTGTCCGTGGGTTTGAGCTTTAAACCAGCCACCCAGATGACCACTGAGTTACCGGTAATTCCCAGTGCAAAGGTCAGAGTCAAGAAAACAATGATGGTATCAGTTTCTCCCTTTGTGGCATTTTCCTCTTGGTTGAGTGTGGAGTGGTTGATGATCTGAAGGTTGTTGGCGGTGGTGTTGGGTGTCATTCTGTGAAAGGACGGCTGTGCCAGCTGTGAATATAAAGAATGACAAGTCATCAGAGTGTAGTATTGTTTTCTCTAATAGTTCTTAAGTATGGACTCATGGTCCTCATTTTAATAAACAGAACTCTATAAATTCTTTACTTTATAATTAAATGATATATATTTGATTTCAGGAAGTACTTAAATTGTCAGTTGGGATGTTGTGTGATGTGATGGAATCAGGGTCCTGGGTCTGTCTTTGCCTTAGTCACCTAGTGACTGTGAAGGAGTGTATTTGTATGACTGTGTACCTGGGGGACGATGATTCTGGGCACTGTTTAGTTTTACCCTTTGTTTCCTTTAGCAACTTGCACACCCACATTCAATAATAATTAGATACTAATTTCCACCTATTAAAATGGTCCTGAAAGTGCTTTTAAGAACCTGATTGCCATCTGTATTGTCATTGCACAAGGTATCGCCATTTCCTTTTCAGACAAGAGCGTTGAATGTTAATGGTTTTGGTATTCGATCAATGTGAGTAGCCTCTTGCCCTGATACCCTCTATTTATGAGTCAGCACAGAAGAAAGTTTTGTATCTCAGGGGATTTTCTTTCATTATATTCATTCCCAACAATCAAGCAGACAGTAAAACAAACATAGTCCTGTTGTCTGGGAACCAATAAGTTTTCAGTCCATATAAATGATGAGATTTATTTGAGTCACTGAAGTAATGGATCATTGAGCCATGAACTCACTCAACCTTTTCGACTGTTTATTAATGGCTTATTTGATATAATGCTATGATTTAAATTCTCTTAATACACTTTAATTGTCTTTAAGCTAGCTATCAGCTATATCTGTACATGAACAGTTTGGATTTCATCATTTTATTACACCTACAATTGTTGGTACAACTTATTGTGTTATTAATATAGAGATTGAGGCTTGACATCATATTTAATGCAATGTTTGCCTCAGGTCATACATGTTAAAATGCCATTCATTTAAAAGACTTATCGTTCCTTGCTGAATAAGTATTAAATCAGCCCAGGAAAACAAAAACTGTTCATATCTAGACTAGATGTAACGCAGTTTCAGGAAATATGTTTCAGAAGAAGTTTTAATTGATAAGGATATGTACAAAGCCTATATAATATTTTCAAATGAGAGGCTTAATTATTTGAATGATCTACATCATCTCCACACTCAGTTTTCCATCCACATTTTTAATAATCCGTTTTTTGTTGAGGTGAGAAAACCACTCTGTAAGGCGAATATACAGTAAATTAAAATTCCATTCAAATCAATTGATACTTTTAAACACATTTCAATCCAAAATCTGTTTTTACATATTTAAGTGAGTAATGAAGAATAATAGTCTTTGGTAAAATAAGTGTGAATGTGTATTGTGAACTGATGTGTCCATTCTAGAGTATTGGAAATTATGTCTTCTTATTTGCCTATTTATGTACAGTAGGTATTATTTTTACTGGAATAATTTGTCTTAGAATAGCCTAAATCAACAGAATTAGAAACAACTGTTTATTAGAACATCCAGAGTATTGTTTATTTGGTAATGAAGACTGTCGAAAAGAATTAAGATACTTAATGAACAGTTTAGCACAAAAAGTGTTGTAGTGTAATTCATTCTGATAATCCCTACCTGTGAGTTAAGAGGCTGTTGTTGTCGCTGTGTGGAAAATTAGTTCCAGCGGCTGAGCAGAATGTGAAGGTTCATAGTTCTAATCTGTGTGTCTGTATAAATAGTTGTCTCTCGCTTTCTCCCTACAGCCCTAACATGTGTCCTGATCTGAATTAATTTAAATTCATCATCCACATTATGATAATGTCCACATTTTATACGGGGGTGGAAATTTCTAACATGTTGCAATCTGATGTGCAGTGTAGGTGTAGTGTGATGTGATGTGTAGGTTTAGTCTGATGTGTAGTGTGGTGTGATGCGTAGGTGTAGTGTGATGTGAAGTGATGTGATGTGTAGGTGTAGTGTGATGTGGTGTGTAGGTGTAGTCTAATGTGTAGTGTGATGTGATACATCTTAAGATCTGGTCAAGGATGGTTCTCAGAACCAGATGTTTAACAGGGCTACTGTGTTACATCAGTGAAGTGGCCACAAAAAAGAGATATGTTTTATGAGCTTCCTCTCTGTCCCGATCTTTAGCTATTCTATGATGTTCTCTGTCTCTCACTGTCTTTTTTGTCTCATCTCGTCCTGATATTGTCCACGTTGTGATTCTGCCCTCATGTTTAGGCAGGTGTAAACAATTAAAACACACGCTGTGATCTAATTTCGATCTGTTGGGTGAAGTGAAATGTACATGTTGAGGAAAATATCTGATCAGAAGTTTAGAACCAGATCCAGTATAAACAAGGCAACTGTGTCACAGAGAAGTACCCGCAAAAAGGAGATGAGTTCTGTGAACTTCCTCTTCCTCTCTCATGCCACTCTCTCTAAAACGGGTTTGTGAACAATATACACAAAACCATTTACCAGAAAGAAGACCATTTAACCCATGAGCACTATTCACTGGTTTTAACACAAATCTTTGCTGCAGTCATGCTTTTTTTGCTAAACTGAATCCCAATTGTCAATTCTCATGAAGAAAACATGACCATTTACCAACTAAACTCAAATAACTAAACTCAAATAATTGCAATTCTAACACTCTCAAAAAACATTACAAGTCAACAAGCGACTAGGATGTTTGCATGAAAAAAGGGCCACATAAGCTTAACTGTTTGTTGGAACGATGGATGACAACATCAGTGAGAAAGAGTTAGAGGAAGTATAAGAAAGAGACAGGGTGGATGAGGGAGAGGAAGAAGATGAAGAACAACAATATCTAATGAGATTTGTACCGCACTTGACCAGATTCACAAACATGGTATAACATGATATGTTTTCACACACAATATTGCCTCTGAAGCATACTGACGCAAACATGTGTAAAGACTAGTTTGGTGAATGTTCACTCCGCAACCACATGTGGTTTTCATAAAACTTTCAAAAAGTTTAGAGAAAAGTGGAAGTTAACTTGGCAGAGTTAGACGCAGAGATACTGTAGAGGTGGAAGAAGAACAAGTGGTGTAATCTCGGATGTCCTTGAGAGAGGCAGAGCGGTGAGTGTAGCCCAATGTGAACTGCTTCACTATTGCCTCCATCATCTGGACATTCCAAAATGACAACAGGTACAGTGAGGGTAAAAAGTATTTGATCCCCTTTGATTTTGTAAATTTCCCTCTGACAAAGCAATGATCAGTCTATAATTTTAATGGGAGGTTTATTTGAACAGTGAGATACTGAATAACAACAACAAATCCAGAAAAACGTGGACATTGAACATGTATTCAACTTCAATAATGAGTTGAAGTCAGGGTGAACAACATTCACTGAAAAATAGCCTTGCCAAAATATTGTATGACCATGTAAACCTAACCATGCTCATACACTCATGCTCACCTTTAAAGAAAGCATCTTCTCACACTTCTTACAAACACAGTGTCATATTTCTGGTGTAAGGACAGATTGGCAGAGGCAGAACGGCGGTTGGAGTAATCCATGTTTAATGAAGTAACGAAAGAAACAAACTTAAAGCAGATAATATGACTGGGTATTATAGCCTACGGCTAACAACCGAAATAAACCACACTACTGTGGGCAAACATTCAACATAAATAGGTTCCCCAATTGGAGGCAATAACGAACACCTGCCTCCAATTGGGGAGACCAAAGCACATAGAGGTGCCTAGAGGCACCTCTTCTGGCCATGTCCTGACTATGGCCCCAGCCAGCACAAAGATGGCTAGGGGCATAGCCAGGACGTGACACCTTGTGTGGTGTCATGACAGTTGTTCTCATTATTTTCAGGTTCAAGCTTATATTCTCTTCCAACAGTGCAGGTGACGACATCAGCACTTGCAAAAATGTACATACAAAGAATTGTTGTTGCCTTGATGTAGCCTAGAGAATACAAGGTTGCATACAGACATCGATCCAGGAGTCAAAGGTGATCATAAAATGTCGGTTGCCCAGAAAACTTGGTGAAAGCTCACACACGACAGCTGGGGCCTGTTACTATTGGTGGGTTTGCTAACTCAGCTCTCCCCATCAGGAATAGAGTCCTGTTCACCTCTATAATACAAGCAGCAGGATCCCCACTGCTGCTATTAAGACGTACCCCCAAAAGGAAGACTTCTTCATGTGGTCTCTGTTAGGCCCAACGTTGTTGAGACACGTTGTTGAATAAGCCTAATGTTTTAAGCATACAGATACCTTCTAACAGAAATGAGAAAAAATAAGGATATAATAATAATAAATACATTTTCTACATGAAGCAAAGAAACCTACAAGTGCAACACATTTGTGGGAACTCCTCAAGGACCTGGAATGGGATACACTTCAATTTACCTGTGTAAAACTTTTTACCGGTATGTTTTTTGTTCTTATCATCTGGAGTAAACTGTGAACAATTTGTACTTGCTTTGACCAAAAATGCCATGATAAACAACAACTTTAAAAATTATTTTCTCATTCAAAATAGAAAATTTGTTATGTTTCTACAGAAGAAGATATAATAAAAAGACCAACGACTGCCTATTTCCATATTAGCAGATGTCTTATCCAGATGTATTTATTTGTTTAAAAAAATGTTTAGACCACTGCACCTTTTTTTCTCTTTCCTTTCCAAAAAGGTTGAAATGGAAAGTTTTGAGTGAGGAACCGAAGCGTTCAATTTGCAGTGGTCTCTCAATTTGACCCTTCTTTTAAACACTAGAAAACTTCCTTTTTGACTGTTTTGGAAAAGATAAAGGTGCAGTGGTCTCTTGTGTATATATATATATATATAAATATTAAAAAAATGTCCTAGCACAGTACTAAAACGGCCCTGAAAAAAGTTTTTAATAATATACTGACTCAGATATAATAACAGTTTTGGTTCTATTAGATATTGACACTGTAGATCATAGAACACTTCTAGATGGGCTAGAAAATTAGGAAGGATCTGATTGGGTTGCTAGGACTTTTTAGATTTCCAGGGATCAGATCTCAGATCACTTCTGTTCAAACTCTATACGCTACCTCTGGGCCAAATTCTACAGAACAACATTAACTACAATAGCTATGCAGATGTTACTCAAATATATATGGCTCTTGAACTACATGACAACTAAATAGTTACACTGTGTCACTGTATAGAGCACATAAATACCTGAATATTTGTGTATTATACTGAGATTGTGTTTGGCAAAGTAAATTAAATCTCTAGTTTGAGTAAAGAGCTGGATTCTCAGGCCCTAAATATCAGGGACCAAGTGTGTAATCTTGGTGATCTAATAGACTCAGACCTCACATTTTAGTAATATCAAAGCACCAAAACAGCGTTAAAAATCATCTTAAAAATATAGCCTGAATCAAGGCTTGGTGTCCAGAAAAGACCAAGAGAAGCACATCCATGCTTTTATCTCGAGTAGCTTTTATCTCATGCTTTAGTAATGGCCTCTTAACTGGACTCCCCAAAAAGACTGAGAGCTCACTCAGAATGGTGCAGCTAGAATGTTAACCAGGACCAAGAGCAAGGCCATAATTACAATATATATTTGGGGACACAAACATATTGATGACAAATCTTATATTGCCATGTTGGTGTTGTTCCGACTAAATCATAATTAATTTCGGCACAACTGAGGTTAGGTTTTGACCCAGGTGTCTCTGAGGATAGGGTTAGGTCAAAGGGTGGAGGACAGAGGAAACCAAATAACCAAATGTCACACACCGAGGAACCTTTGGACTGGGGTAACCAAATAACATGTTAGTTACATCTATCTCACAAGTGTGCATCACTCATTCTGTCTGATCGGCATCTTGATATGCCACACCTGTGAGGTGGATGGATTATCTCGGCAAAGGAGATGTGCTCACTAACAGATTTAGACAGATTTGAGAGAAATAAGCCTTTTTTGTACATTAAGTCTTAGATCTTTGAGTTCAGCTCATGAAGAATAGGAGCAAGAACAAGTGCTGCTTTTATCATTTTGTTTAGTGTGTTTATATATATGTATAATTGTCACTTCCTAAATGGCAGTCCTGCCATTCAGACCCTCATTAAAAGCACAAACACTGTTGTTCTGTTACTGATCCTTTTTATGTTTGTTTAAAATTTCACATTAATGAGGTCCTCGTCTTCTTCAGAATTACTGTCCACAGTACCATTGGGAAGAAGTTAACTGTGAAGTGGTATGATTTTGTTGGAATGCTGTAATGGGAAATTTAAAATAAACATAACTGAAGTGTCTGCTATTAAATGCTATGCTCTTCAATGGGTTTCAGTCTCCAGGAACTGTACTGATGCCTTTCACCTGTTTCTGTTTCCCTGGGAATAAATATCCGATTGCACAAATGTAAAATCTTATGTCATCCATCACCATGGG
>JACXGJ010014950.1:0-14140 GCA_016801105.1 Esox niger
GCATGGATTCCACCAAATATCAGCAGATTCTGGAGACCAATGTCCAGGAATCAGTGACAAGGCTGAAGCTGCGCCGGGGCTGGATCTTTCAACAGGACAATGACCCTAAACACTGCTCAAAATCTACTAAGGCATTCATGCAGAGGAACAAGTACAACGTTCTGGAATGGCCATCTCAGTCCCCAGACCTGAATATTATAAAAAAACTGTGGTGTGACTTAAAGAGAGCCGTCCATGCTCGGAAACCATCAAACCTGAATGAATTAGAGGTGTTTTGTAGAGAGGAATGGTCCAAAATACCTCCAACCAGAATCCAGACCCTCATAGGAAGCTATAGGAAGCGTTCAGAAGCTGTTATTTCTGCAAAAGGGGGATCTACTAAATATTGAGTTATTTTTTTTTGATTGTAGTGCCCAAATTTATGCACATGCCTAATTTTGTTCGAACAATCATTGCACACTTCCTGTAAATGGTATAAAATTCGTTTCACTTCTCAAATATCATTGTGTTTGTCTCCTATATGATATATTTAACTGATTTTTTTTATCCTAAGAACCAACGATTTATGAAGGAAAATCATGGACATTAACAAGGTTGCCCGAACTTTTGCAGACCACTGTATTTGTATGATAGGCCTTTCTTATTGGAAGGTATTTGACTGTGTAATGGCTGGTTTTGACCATTGGCCGCATCCCTTGCATTCTGGTATAAAGATTGTGTTGTTTCTGTGTTCATTGGAGAGAGAAAAAGAAATGAAAGAACTATGGACTTTTAATAACGACGTCTCATGCTGAATAAAGATGGCTTCCCCCTGACTTCAGGCTGCTGTACTTTTGTTCATGGATATCACATGGAACGGAAGTTAACAGGAAGCAAATTTATTTTCAATGCTACATTTAAATGTCCCGATGTGTGTCTATATACTTTTGAATTACATTATAGGTGGCTTGTAGACCTGCAGAACAGTACAGCTGTTTAGTCAATGGTTTTCCAACAGAATATGTGATGTGAGTGTCTTTCGACTTTGTGTTTGTATGTTTGTATCACTGTGTTTCTGGTGGGCTATAGTACTTTCCCTACTGTGTGTTGTGACACTTAATAGCATGTGTTTGCTGTGAGGATGTGTGCCAAAAATGTTTTCAATACTAGATTAAGTGCAGGCAGTATGTATCTGGAAAGTAAATTATGTTATTTTGGAACAGATGTAGTTGGCAGAATTAACCAGTAGATGGAAGTCATGAGCTGAAACGACCTCTAAGAACTAGTGCAACATGTACAGTAAGACAAGCAAGAAACCAACAGCAAAGATAAAGCTGATCTCAATTATACCTCCATAATACTCATATATGGTTGGGTACTTAAATACCCAGCCATTTACTAAAGAGAGGTGGAGCTACAGTTAATAAGTGATCTGACATTACAGCCCAGAAGAGGAAAATGTCAGTGATAAACTCCTAACACCAGATTAATAACCCCATAAAAATGTTTTATACAATTTTATTTCTTTCAATGTTCATTGGTAAGTAAAAGGGGTTGGCTTTGCTGTGCAGAAATATACAGTATGTCAATGAAGTATTTCATTACATTTTTTTTGCATGTTTACCATTATTTCAGGTAGCAGTTTTGAGGAGGACATTAATCCAGTCAGGACTGAAGAACATGTTTTTGAGGGGGATGTTGTAACTCTGTCCTGCAACTACTCTGGATCTTATGGTTCTGACACTTTAATGTGGTACCGACAACACCCCGGATCAAAACCAGAATTCTTGCTCCTTGTCATGAAAGGAATGAAGCCATCAACCCAAAATAGACTTTCAGTCAGAGTAAATAAAGATGGGAACCGTGTGGATCTGGAGATCTCCTCTGTTGAAGTGACAGACTCTGCTCTGTACTACTGTGCCCTGCAGCCCACAGTGACAGGAAACCCAGAACCTCTGTACATAAACCAGACAACCTACATTTCACATCAATGTCAAGAGGAGTGACTAGGAGGAGACTAGGACACTAGTCTGTCAGGTTTCAATGCTTGAAGTCATTCTTTCTTCAGATTATAAGATGTTTTTTGTCTCTTTTGTTCTCTTATCAGTTTTAAGTGAGTTATCACATGCTGTTAAATGGTGCCCTCATCTTTTAAATGTAATTTACATCAAGTAAAATTCCACATAGCTGTGTATTCTGGTAAAATGTTTTCCTGGCATATATATGCTAACCTTGGTCTCAACTTTGTTGCAGAAAACAGTTTTGGAGATTCAATAAAACCTTTGACCACTGAAGAGCTGGTACAGGAGGGAAAGAATGTCAAACTCTCCTGTAAATATGATGGCAATATCTACAATGTACAGTGGTACCGCCAATATCCCAGAACCAGACCAGATTTTCTCCTGTCCATCACACCAGATGGGTCTGTAGTTCCTGCTGAACCTCCACATCCTCGAATGACAGCTACTGTTAACAAGGTGGACAAACTTGTGGATCTGAAGATCTCCTCTGTGTATGCAACAGACTCCGCTCTGTACTACTGTGCTCTGAGGCCCACTGTGACAGGAAACCCAGAGACACTGTACAAAAACCTAACATCAGCTTTTCTTCTTAAGTGACTTCTGTCGTTTGACAATATTGCCATCGACAGGAATGATATGAGATGCACCAATTAAACTGAATAAGGAGGAGCCTAGCATAACACATATCAGCCAATATGTGGAACTGGTATGGCGACAGAGGAGGTGACACTGTTATTAATGCATGTCTTAGGAAAAGGACCAAACAGAGCGTCAGTGATGTCAACAACCATGGTGAATTAGACCAGTAAACATATTCACTGTGTACCACTACTTCAGTGTTTCAGTCTCCCAGAAGCACATGGGTGTACTGCCCCAGGATTTCTGTTGGTTCTTCACCTGCTTCACCTGGTTGACCTGCCTGACCAAAAGTATACGGGATACGTGCGGCAGCCATCCTGCATATGCGTACACGTACTGTACTTAGCGTGAAGGGCCTTAGCTTCAGATAGCAGCAGATAATTGAACATGATTTCATCATGCAGGAAATTAGGCTTAAAAGGAATAAACAACAACATAAACAACCATTTTAATGTAGAAAATGTGTTAATCATATTTTACATTAACAAAAGACTTGGTGGTGCCTGTAACAACAAAAAGATAAAAAGCATAAATTTGACAGTACTCTCAAAGAAAACATTTTCTACCAGTAATCCGTAAGTATGCTTATGTCGTTCTATGTTGGCAGCTGTCGTCTACAAAAACGAAACCTTGGAACACTGTACATGAAATGTCCAGCTTCTGCACTGTCACCTACATCTGTGCAATAACAACATCCACAGTATCAGACCTGTCACTTTGTTGTAGATTTATTACCATATGTTGTCAACTGTTTGAAGTAACCTATTTAAAATCATATACTGTACAACTATGTTTGATACATAGGATCAGTAGGGGGAGCTTTAGTATACAACAAACAATTGAATTCTGAACCCTCAAAAGAAAGGTTACAACCAGGAAGTGAATTATCAGTTGATGTTGAGCTTTTAGTCAAACACTGGTGTTCAAGATTCTCAACATGTCATCTACAATGTTGTTCTCTTTACTTCTATGATACTTAGAGATGATAGGTAAATAATGTTGATTGTCAAGCTTGGTTAACAAGCCTTGCATCTGAGGTTTTAGTGTGTATCGCTGTGTAACAAAGTAATGGCCGGTTCATTTGTATTTTGGGGTGTGGTCTGTTGATTTTGCGTACATGTTGTTGGTTGTTGTCACATAGTACAGGTCATCAATAATGGCTCATGAAAGTTATAATATTGATTTTTTTCTTTGCTTACCCAGTCTGTTTACTGTGTCCATGTCAGTCTACTGATATTAGTTTGTGTTTCATGTTCAGGTGATGTAACCTATAGTGACCTATATATATCACGGCCTTAATATAGTAAAATGTTTATTGTTGTTTATCAAAATTTTTCATTTAAAGAATAATGACGTTTTTAAAGAATAATGAAGACAATTACAAAGCGGTTAAACCATGAAGAAACAACATCCTGTAAGTCACATATATGTAACATGTTGAGAATGTAAAAACAAGCAGAAACATTCAGAGCTCCAGTTTGCCTCTCTTCTAATATGGTGTTGCAAAATTTAATGTTGCTCCTGGTCAAAGTTAAAGGTAGGTCAAACTATACAATGCCATATACAGCTCTGGTAAAAAATAAGAGACCTTGGCAAAATGATCAGTTTATCTGGTGTTACTATTCATAGGTATGCGTTTGAGTAAAATGAACAGTTTGATTTATTTAAAAAACTACTGACAACATTACTCTCAAATTCTGAATCAAAATATTGTCATTTAGAGTATTTATTTGTAGAAAATATCAACTGGTCAAATTAACCAAAATGATGCATTGTTATCATGTCACGTCCCCACCTCCGCGAGTGCACAGCAGAGGGCGCCCGCGCTCCTGAGCTTCAGTGCACCAACTCACACACCTGTCACCAATCACCACTCACACACCTGTTCTCATTCACCTCATCTCTCACATACAAATACACCTCCCTGACACTTCTTCCCTGCCGGATTATTGGTCTATGTTCGCATGCCATATCTTGCAATTCTCCAACTCTCCAATCGCTGTTCCGTGTACCGACCCCTCGCCTGTTCCCGACTACTCTGCCAGATCCCTGCCTGTGCCTTCGTTTGCCGTTCGATCTCCGACCATCTGCCTGTCCCCGACTACTCTGCCTGTTCCCTGCCTGTACTACTGCCGCCAGCTCGATTACCGACCATCCGCCCGTCCCCAACTACTCTGCCTGCCGCCTGCCTGTACTTCTGCCCTTGGTTCATGAGACACCTCACAACCAGTCCCCGGCTACACCACCTGCCACTCCCGCTTCCTTTCCCAATCCGCGCTTGTATCCTTACCTCTGCCCCTGACATATCAGACCTGAAATAATGCAAATAAAAGAAATTTGTATACATTTTTCAACAACAAAATACAAACGTTTTAGCTTAGGAAGAGTTCAGAAATACATTTTTGGTGGAATTACCTTGATTTTTAATCACAGTTTTCATGAGTCTCAGCCTGCTCTCTACCAGTCTTTCACATCGCAGTTAGGTGAATTTAATCCTGGCACAAAAATTCAAGTAGCTCGGCTTTGTTTGATGGCATGAGACCATCCATTGTCCTCTTGATAATACTCCAGAGGTTTCCAATGGGGTTCAGGTCGAGAGATTTGGCTGGCCATGTCAGGGTCTTGATCTGGTGGTCCTCCACCAACACCTTGATTGACCTAGCTGTGTGGCATGGAGCATTTTCCACCTGGAAAACAAAATTCAGAGTTGGGGAAGATTGTCAGAGCAGAAGGAAGCAGTTGTTCTTTCAGGATAACCTTGTACTTGCCCGATTCCAGCCTTGCTGAAGCATCGCCAGATAATCACCGATCCTCCACCAAATTTCACAGTGGGTGTGAGACAACTAGGTGTTTGGCAAACCTGAACATTTGACCTGTCAGAGAAGATGACCTTATACCATTCCTCTACGATCCAGTTCTTATTGTCTTTTTGAATCTTCAGCCTGGCTCATCTTTGCTTCTCATTGATGAAGGGCTTTATTTCTAGCTTTGCACAACTTCAGCCCTGCCACTAGGAGCCTGTTTCAAATTGTCCATGCCGTGCACTTCAACCCAGCTGCTGTTTACCATTCTTTTTGTAGGTCACTTGATGTCATCCTATGGTTGCAAAGTGTGGAAAGTGCACAGTGTGACATTTGAATGAGTTGACAGTCATTTTGGTCAGTAGACCTCTGCTGGTCTGTAGCTTTGTTGTTCCCAATGTGTGTTGCTTGACCTTGTTCTTATGAACCGCCATCTTTGAAATTTTCCGGATGGAAGCAATCTGACAGCTAGCTCACTGTATCTCTCTGCTATTAAAGCCAGAAATTAAACCTTTCTTTTCCTCACTTAAAGCTTTTCTTTTCAACTCTTTTGTCATGCTGAATAGTCATTTTTTATTCAAATTACCATTGAGGTACTACTTGCACTGCTTTTGCCATTCAGCAGGCCCCTTTGCAAGAGGATAGTGATGACCACAGCAGTGTTTTTTTAGATTTGGTTCAGGTTATCACCTAATCAGTAACGCATTACGTAACATGAAGTCTGCCTGTGTTGGAATTTAACAGACTCTGGAATGGAATGGCTGCCATACATGTAGAGATGCTGATTTCAGAAAAATGAGGAGTGGTCTTTTTTCCAGAGGTGTGGAATCAAGATGCATCGGTGCTTCCTAGATGCAAAGTTAAAAAACCTTTAAGATAAAATGAATTCTTAACACAAATTGTGGCGCAAATGCGCACGTACCCCACAGCTTCCAAACCCCAACAGAAAAACGAGTACCTCCTGAGGGGTAGATAGAAGTGCCAGCCCTGCCCCTGCACACCTGCCTCCACTTTGGGCCTCATCAGGGTTTGCATTGAAGGGATTCCAAGGAGCGCCGGCGCCCATCCCCCACACACCCACCAAGAGGCAGCCCCAGAGTCACTGCTGCCTCCTGAAAAGCTGTTTGTCATTTGGTTTTGATTTGTCTTTCACCTCCTTCCTTGCCCTTCTCTTTTTGTAAATAAAGTCCACCCCTGTGTCTCTTCGCATTACAATATTAATTCTTGAAAACATTAGTCATGATTATTGTCTCCCATAGAATTTATTTTCATAGATTAACAGTGTAATCTCAGGCTGTATAACAAAACTACATTTTACACAAATATTCATGCTGTTCTCTACCAGAAGGGCCAAATAGTCTGTAGGGCCCTCAATGCTGTATACAAACAGAAAATGTGCTGAGTAGTTGCAGTAATCTGGTAGCATCTCAGCCAATTAGATTTATAAGGAGTAAGGAGCAATTAATGTGTGTACTGTAGTTTGAGAGTCTTTTGTTGCAGCAAACTGAAAGGAATGACTGCCAAAGTGGGCGTTAAATTTATGAATGACCAGAGTGAGGTAGAGGGCTTCAGGGACACAAAAAAATGTGCCTTTATTCTAAAAACAAACCTAATCTCTTTCACAAAGTTTCAGTGTCACTTTTTGTCATATCGTGGGCAGGGGTTTCTCTTAAGCAGATGTTATGCAGATTTTGGCAGCCTCTTAAATTATGCAAAGACTGTATGTTGCATTGCACTTGCCTGCATACACGGCAGGGGCATTTATTTTTTAATAATGAAAAACAAACTGCAAAATGCTCTGAGGTTTAATCCAAATGTTGTATAATATTTAGAGCATTAACCAAGTAAAAAAAATCACACCGTCTTAGGAGGTTATAAAATGTCAACTTTAAAACATGTAACAAATATTTGTCATTTAAAACATACGTAGCACAATTGATTAGAGCTACACAATTTTTTGTTTTCACTGGAACAGAAAATTGTTTCCATTTATTGCACATGGAGAAGGATCAGGTTGAGACGTGCTGGCACACAGGCTCTATTGAAAGTTCAATGTTGAAGGTAGGTGAACATCTTTCAATTGGTTTGTTTATTGTCCCTTTCTTAAGCAGTCAGGCCAATATTAAATAAGCAAAAATAATAAATTAATAAATTAATATCTTACTGATCTTGCCATCAGGAAACATTTTCCCCTATGGCAACAGTGTTTACGGGTATGGTCCTTCTGACAGCTCTTGTGCACTGAATTCCAGAAACTAAATGGTGAAAACACTCTTTTGTAAAATACCCTATTCTGGGCTACAAAGGCAGTCATTTATTACTGGTTAAATGACATAGAGTTTTATTCAGCATGAAGGGAGAAATCTGCTGCTGCTCATCTGTTAACTCCATGTTTAGGGGAGGGTCTTTAAAGGTTATTGAGGAGGGATATAAACCTTTCTAAACATATTATGCTGTGTTGTCATTTCTTCTAACAGTTTCAGCCGCTATGTGTGTCCCCAAATTTGCTTTTCTAGTAGTACTGGCATGTAAGAACTGATATACATTCTTTGCAGTGTAATTTTGAATGAATACTGTTATAAATTGATTGATAAAATATTGAAAATGAAATAACATGCTGTATCTTTTACAGGTGTCTGTAATGGTCAGACTATTGAACCAACAAGACATGAGGTTTATTCTCTGTCAGGGAGTGATGTTACTCTTTCATGTACCTACTCATCTGCATTGTCTCTTCAATGGTATTGCCAGGACCCTGGATCAACTCCTCAGTTCCTTCTGTTTGTCCTGCATGGTACCGAGTCTGAGCCACGCCAATAATCTGGATTCGCGTCTTTCTCTCAAACTGAATAATGACAAAACCTGTGTGGAACTAGAGATCTCATCTGCTGAAGTAAGAGACTCTGCTCTGTACTACTGTGCACTGATGCCCACAGTGACGCGAAACCTACATACGCCATACAAAAACCTTGCCAGACACATTATATACATCATGTACAAGACATGACCGGAGGTGGACTTCCAGGTTTATGTTATGAGACAGGAAACTTGGTTGGTGAGTGAAAAAAGAACAGTGTGGAAAACATTCAATTCCTGTACAGCAACCATAACCCTAACCAGAATTATTTCAAACTGTTACTTCATGAAGCTGTATACTGTAATTTGAATGTATTGAACCTCTTAAAAACTAATTAGTGCATCAACTCAATGTTGTTAGAATTACCTATTGATTATGATAAATGAGACAGACATCCAAGAAAGAAAGAGAAAAATGTTTTGAGTACTTTATTTTTTGATTACAATGAGAAAAGGAAAATGTATTGATCTGTTGTTTTAGTTTTTTTAACATTTGTGACGATCACAATAATGTGCACAGGAATCTGCATTTGCTACTGTGCCCATCAGCCAATAATGAAAGAAAACGTGCATACAAAAGCTGATGCTGGACAAAATAATGGCACAATTACCTAATTTATAAACATTGATACAATAGAAAAATCTATTATAGATCCTTTTGGAAAGTTTGAAGTTTGCCATGAAAAATAGAATCAGAATAAGTCTTTGTGATCTGATCTAACAGGTTCAAATAAGCCAATCCCAAGTGGCAATGTGTTGCCTGTGCTCCTCTGGACCTGTAAGTTAACACATCAGAGAAGCATGAGGAAGACTAGGAGACTTCTCATCAATGAAGGAGCTTAAACTGGCCCGGAAATGGGTCTAACCATAACGATCTGAATCATTCAAACATATATACCAAATAATGGCTCAGATGAAAGAAGATTCGTGCTCTGGATTGGTCAAGACAAAGTCCTGACCTAAATCCAATTGAGATGCTGTGGCAGAACCTGAAGGGGGTAGTGTAATAACCCAAACATTTTACTTGAAATAAGAAATAGCAACTGTCATTGCAGACTGTTTAACAACAGTATCAGATGTTATCAAAAACAGAAAGTTTTTATTGACAATTTTACGAATAAACAATTTTAATGTGTAACATGTTTTATAACTAACTCCATGTTTTCTATACACAGATAAACCTCATTAATACACAAAACTCTCCTCCACTACAAATGATGAGCAGGTGTCTCCTCCTCTTGAAGGAGGTGGTAGTTTCATAAACGAAACATGTCCCATATAGTACGTACACAGCCTGAATATCACATATCAGAACAATAAAACCTCTGTCCAGGTTGCACCCTGTCACATACATCATGATATTAATCAATTCCCTCATACTGTTTTCAGTACTACTTGGTAAGTCTTGTATAGTGCATTTTTATGTATCATGAACATTTCCAAAGATTTAAAACAGAATGTAGGTCGAAAGGGTTGTTATTTTTGGTGTTGTTTCTTTACAGGACTGACTGCTGGGGTTAGTATTACATCTGGAAGTAATCAAGTGATCAGAACAGAAGGAGAATCTGTGACTCTGAGCTGTACATATGAAACAACAGACACAACTCCTTACCTTTACTGGTACCGTCATCATCCTAACCAGGCACCTCAGTTTATACTGTATAAAGGTGCCAGATCAGCATCGTATGAACACATCCCTGATAAGAGATATCAATCCACAACATCTGACACATCAACTGAACTGTTCATCAAACAACTAACCCTGTCAGACACAGCTCTCTACTACTGTGCTCTCATGGATCACAGTGATACCAAGTATGTAGGAGGCTATACAAATACCTACAGACAACAATCCTTTGTTGTGGTGTGGATCAAAATTAAACACCACACAATTTGAAATCTTATGTCACAGGTTCGGATCAGAGAACTGTGGTCACACCTGTACTGTGTTCACACCACATACCAGGAACTTCAGTATTATTCTGTCTGAATGTACAGTGAGAACAAATCTCCAGTTCATGGACAAGGTCTCACAGTGTACTAGAGTCCTAGACGGGCATGGCTTCTCAGGAAAGGGGTTGTTAACATTCCAAAACAACCACAACGTTGAGGAACAGCATGCGCATAAGAGAAGGAAGTTCAACAAGAACCCTTTGTGTCATGCAGGGGTCTGTTTTTGAGTGAAATCACTAACAAGGTTTGGTAGCAAGCACTTAAGCAAGCAAGTTTATTTATATAGCACAATTCATACATAGAAGATATTCAGTGTGATTTACAAAGAATAAGAAAAAATATAAAAAAGAATAGCAAAAAAACAAATGAAAACAGCAAAACAACATTATAATAACAAAACATAGAATAAGAAAATAGAAATAAACAATGGGCTGAACAGTGCAGTTAAGTTTAAGTGCTCAGTCATAGGCATGTGAATATATCAGTGTTTTTAACCTGGATTTTAAAAAGTATACATTTGGGGCACATCTAAGAACTTCTGGAAGTTTATTCCAGTTGTGTGAAGCATAATTGCTAAATACAGCTTCTCCATGTTTAGTTTAGATGTAAGCTTTACTAAAAGACCTGTGTTCCTCTGCTCAGTTTATATGCTTTAAACAAATCAGAAATGTATTCGGGGCCTAAACCATTTAGTGATTTAGAAACTACAAACACCACTTTAAAATGTATTCTGTAACTGACTGGAAGCCAGTTCAAAGATTTAAGAACCTTGGTGATGTGCTCTGTTCTCTTGGTCCTGGTTAACATTCTAGCAGCTGCATTTTGAATGAGATGCAGCTGTTTTACAGTCTAATTGAGGAGTTAAGTTAGGAGGCCATTACAGCAGTCAACCCTACTAGAAATAAAGTTTGGATTAGTTTCTCTTTGTCTTTTTGAGACAAAAAGCACTTGATTCTGACAATATGTTTAAGATGATAGAATGCTGTATTGGTGACTGTTTGATATGACTGTTAAATGTGAGGTCTGTGTCAGAACCCCAAGATTACACACTTGGTCGCTGGTTTTTAGGGCCAGAGAATCCAGCTCTTTACTAATACTTGTTCAATTATTTTTGAATTTGGTCTTTAAATTTTTTGTTTAATCTTGGTTTAACTGTAAACAATTTTGGTTGATCCAATTATTTAACTGCCCTATACAGTGACACAGAGAGTCTATTGAGCTGGTGTCAAATGGGTCTAGAGCCATTTATATTTGAGTATCATCGACACAGCTGTGGTAGTTTATAATGTTGTTTGGTAGAATTTGGCCGAGAGGTAGCATATAGAGATTGAACATAAGTGGTCTGAAAAATAATCCCTGTGGAACTCAGCATGTCATAGCCACCCTATCAGATTCATGATTACCAGTGATGACAAAGTAACTCCGGCAATCTAGATAAGATCTGAAACTATTAACAACTGTCCCGGAAAGTCCAACCTAATCTATTAGTCTATAATCTATAAGTCCTCAAAGTTCTACAGTGTCAAATGCTGCACTGAGATCTAATAGAACCGGAACTGCCATTTTATCAGAATCACTGTTCAGCTGCATATCATTTAAAACTTTTATCAGTGCGGTTTCAGTACTGTGGTGAGGTTAGAAGCCTAACTGATATTTGTCTAAGAGACCAATTTAGTTCACGAAATTGCTGAGTTGATTGAAGACAACCTTTTCAATTATCTCGGCTGTAAAAGGGAGATTTGATGCAGGTCAATAGTTGTCCATTATAGATACATCCAGTGTTCTCTTTTTTAATAGGGGCTTAATGAGGTGAGCTAAACGAGACAACAGGTGTGATGAGTTGATGATGGGCAATGGTGTCAGAAGGCCAGTGACATCGAGCGCTGAAGCCTGCTCTTGCAGGGAGGATGGGCAGCAGATGGCGTAGTCGTCACAGCAACTTTTTCTTTCCTTTCCAAAAAAGTTGGAAAGAAGGTTTTACAGTGAGGAACAGAAAGGTAAAAATTAAGAGACCACTTTAAATTGAACACTTCTGTTCCTCAATCAAAATGTTCCCTTACAACTTTATACAAGGAGAAGGTGCAGTGGTCTCTTGTTTTTTTCTAGAGCTTTAAAAAGTCTGATGGCAGTGTGTCAAGACAATATGTGGAGGCTTTAAGATGTCAAATTGTTTCTTCTAGGGATGTTTGATCAATTGTATTCAACTGCAACCTAAAACCAAGTTATATTTTGGTGGTTGTAGTGACAGTACAGTGTCCTTGTTAGACATGATACCTCCCACATTTTGGGTGTATCATCCAACAAATTAGATCTTGTTGGTATTTAATTGTGGGGTGTTTTTCTAAGGTACCACATTGTCAGATCTCACAACTATGAATAATAGTTGAGCCAGTTCACTACATGGTACAGGGACAAGATCTAACCAATATAGTGAAAAATGTGATCAGTAGATTCAGCTTTGAAGTTGAGGCCATGTTGCACCAAGTCAAGGTGCCTGTATTCTGACCTACTCAGATTTCTCTGGTTCCCAAATAATGACATCAGTTACACCAACAAGTAATACATCTCTGGACAAAATTAACAGACCACTGCACGTTATTCTTTCCTTTCCAAAAATGCTCATAAAGAAAGTTTTGTGTGAGGAACACAAGCGTTTCATTTTCAGTGGTTTCAATTTTAACCCTTCTGTTCCTCACCCAAAACCTTCATTTCCAACAATGAATTTCATGTGTATGGAGTTTTTGATTTATCAAGCAAAAACTCCTTCAGTCATTAGCATAACCGTTGATCATTTCAGGTTAAATTGTATATATGGGAACAAGCATCATGACCCAAAGAGTACAAGTTCAGAGACCAACACAGAGTGGTGTCATTACAGTTGTTCTAGTTATGGCATTTCAGGTTCAAGGTTCAGGTTCTCTTCCAACAGTACAGGTGACGACATCAGTACTTGCAAAAATGAACATAAAAGAAGTGTTGTTGCCTTGATGTAGCCTAGAGAATGCAAGGTTGCATACAGACATACATCCAGGAGTCCCAGGTTGTCATAGAACGTCGGTTGCCCAGACAACTTGATGAAAGCTCACACAAGACAGCAGGGGCATTTTACTATTGGTGGTTTTGCTAACTTAACTCTCCCCATAAGGAATCCTGTTCACCTCTACAATACAAGGAGCAGGAGTCCCACTGCTGCTATGAAGGCTTACCCCCAAAAGGGAGACTATTTCTAGTGGTTTCCGCTAGGCCCAAGGCTTTTCTACCACACATTGATGGTGACAAAGAGCATTTCTCAGCCGACATTGCATTCATTACTGCACTGTAATGTATCACACATACAGTGTAGAGCTGTCTTCTAACAGAAAAGTTAGAAAATATGGATATACATTTTTTTTGTATCCATTCATACCAGTCTCATCAGCTAAGGAATGAGAGGAAGTAGGCTTGAGAAACTTAACACAACACAGATGTGTTGACTAACTCTGAGCAAAGGAGTATAGATAGGACATGTTGCCTGATACTGATGGGCACCACACATCCTGTCCATACCTCCTGCTAGGAGTTGCCCATGTGACTGTCACAGGCTATATGGATAGGACTATTGACCATAGGCTGGAACATACCATACAAGGCTTATTTGTAAGATAGGCCTTTCTTATTGGAGGGTATTTGACTGTGTAATGGCTGGTTTTGACCATTGGCCGCGTCCCTTGCATTCTGGTATAAAGATTGTGTTGTTTCTGTGTTCATTGGAGAGAGAAAAAGAAATGAAAGAACTGTGGACTGTTAACATGGACGTCTCATGCTGAATGAAGATGGCTCTCCCCTGACTTCAGGCTGCTGTACTTTTGTTCATGGATATCACATGGAACGGAAGCTAACAGGAAGCAAATT
>JACXGJ010014951.1:0-14202 GCA_016801105.1 Esox niger
TGACACCATGAATAAACACATACTTATCAAAAACAAACATGGACCAAACACTTCCCTTTTCTACTATGAAACATTTTACTCTTGATTCACCTACTTTTTGAAAACGTACAGTGCCCATTGCTCTGACCCAGAAATACATGTTAGTTCAAGTAAGTTATTTTCATTATTTTCTGAATGATATGTATGATAAGATGTGCTTGTTTTCTAGCAGGACATTTTTTCTTTTCAAGACAGTATCTATTCTGCAGCTGCCATCAGCAGCTACCATCCTTAACTCTTAAATCTAAAGTACACTAATAAGCAGTATCTCACTCTTAGTATTCATCCTCGTTCTCCGTCCATTAAAAATAAGATTTGCTCATGATATACTTACTAAATTTTCTTTTCCCTTTTGTTTTCAGCTCCAATGTCTCAAAATGGAGTCTGGACCAACAACCAACATAACTTTCAGTTTCTGTTCAGCGGTCTTCCCAAACCACATATTTACATGTTGTTTTGTTTTCGTCCACTAGATGACAGCAAACACCTGTTGTACCATTGACGATTCACAGGTACTGAGCGCTACAGATACAGCCCTGGACAAATTAAAACACTCCAAATTGTTCTTAAATCAATTCTACATGTATGGCAGCCATTCCTTTGCAGTGTCTGTTAAATTCCAACACAGGCACACCTTATTTACTTAATGAGGTACTGATTAGGTGATTACCAGAACCAAATGTAATTTAAAATATAAAATCACTGCTGTGGTCATCACTAGCCTCTTGCAATAGTACCAACTAGATGGCAAAGACAGTGCAAGTAATACCTCAAAGGTAATTTGAATAAAAAAACAACTTAGCATGACAAAAACAAGCTTTTAGTGAGGAAAAGAAGGGGTCGATTGTGGTTTTACTGGCAGATGGATACAGTTTGCGTCAGATTCCGCCCTGAACATTTCAAAGAAGGCTGTTCATAAGAACAAGGTCAAGCAACAGACATTGGGGACAACAATGCTGCAGACAGGCAGAGGGTGAAAACGACTGTCCACTGACCAAGATGACTGTCAGCTCATTCGAATGTCACTCAACAACCATAGGATGACATCAAGTGACCAACAAAAATGATGACTAATAGAAGCTAGGGTGAGGTGCACGGCGAGGACGGTTCAAAACAGGCTCATAGGGGTAAAAGTCGTGCAAAGCTAGATTTAAGCCCTTCATCAATGAGAAGCAAAGAAGAGCCAGGCTGATGTTTGCAAAACACCATAAGAATTGGACCATTTAGGAATGGAGTAGGGTCATCTGATGGTTTGACTGAGACCTGGAGAGGACTACAAGCAATATTGTCTCGCACCCACTGTGAAATTTGGTGGAGAATCGGTGATGATCTGGGGATGCTTCAGCAAGGTTGGAATCAGGCAGATTTGTCTTTGTGAAGGACGTATGAATCAACCCAAGTCCAAGATTATCCTGGAAGAAAACCTGCTTCCTTCTGCTCTGAGAATGTTCCCCTTTTTTCCAGCAGGACAATGCGCCATGCCACACAGCCAGGTCAATCAAGGTGTGGATGGATTGACCTGGCCCAATCTCCAGACATGAACCCATTGAAAATCTCTGGACTTTTATCAAGAGGAAGAATACAGAGTTTAATAATGGATAGTCACAAACTATCAAACAAATCTGAGCTACTTGAAGTTTTCTACAAATAAATACTCTAAATGGCGTTATTATTATTTGGAATATGGGAGCAATGTTGTAAGTAGTTAATAGAATACAACTAAAAATGTAATTGTACTCAAACCTATGAATAGTTAAACCACTGTCAAATTAGAATTCTAAAGTATACAATGAAAGGTATGGACATAGAGCGAGAAATCTCACAGCGGTCTTTACATATGTCATCGTTGATCTTTAGGGCTAATAGTTTGAAAATAGATGACTCTTGCCAAGAGATAATAAAAAAATATGTCATTGTTCCAGAAGATTTGTTTTTGTTTTTTGATATACAAAAAACATGGGAAGAAATTCGAAGAATGACTACAAATAAATATGTTGGTCGTTGATTGTGTTATCAGAAATTTAACAATGGAACGATAAATTCCTCAAAGATGATCTTGAAAGGTCTTTGAAGGAAAAATTGTGTTCGGGCGTCGGCTGAACAAATGGCTGAAATGAACAAGTTGAAAAAAGGGCATGAATAGTTGAGAAAGGAACTGGAAACGTTGAAACCAGGAAAAACATCTAGACACTCAAAGCCCATTGGAAGAGAAACCAGGATCATGTCACTATTGTGGAATCCCTGGCTATTGGTAGAATGAATGTTGCAAGAAGAACCAAAGGATAAAGACAGGATGCACAGACAGTTGGAACATGAGACATTCTACCCAAACGCCAAGCAGCAGCCAGGAAAGATCTCCCATGTATGAAATTCAGGAATCAAATATGGAGGATTTCCTGGCGATACCTGGAACAGACGTTATCTAATATAATCATTGATTACGATTTTTGAATGTGTTTCCAAAAATGAAACATACCTAAATATTGAGTAGAGCTGGAACATATAAAGGAAATCTGATCACTTCCCTTGATAAGGCCTTGGCTTATTTAAGTGAATATTAATTTGAAAGCACTTTGATGGTATATGGCATGAACCTGTTTTGTTCTGTCATGCTTGAATATCTTTTAATAGGTATTCAAGGAATAGCCTGTTTTGTTGTGCTTTGTCATTTTCACTATGTAATTTATAATCAAACGTATTTATGGTGTTGATGATAATGTTTAAAACCGTACGACGTTCTAACAGGCCCACTGCATGATAACCATCTGTTGCCTGCAGAGTAGTTCACTAGCGCACCTGGGTACCTCTAAACCTATTGATGAATTTGAAATTGATATAATTATGATGTTCTAATCTGGGGACTAAAAAAGGGAGGCCTCTAGACAGCTCTATGTGCTTGGGTCTCCCCTATTGGAGGCAGGTGTTAGTTATTGCCTCCAATTGGGGAACCTGTTTAAGTTCACGTTGAGAACACACTGATGTGGTTCATTGTGGCTTGTCAGCTGAAAGCGATGCAACCCTGTCATTTGTTCTGCTTTACGTTTGTTTGTTTGTTTGTTTGTTTGTTTGTTTGTTTGTTTGTTTGTTTGTTTGTTTGTTTGTTTGTTTGTTTGTTTGTTTGTTTGTTTGTTTCTTTCTTTCTTTCTTTCTTTCTTTCACCCACCATTAAAAGATGGAGAACCGTTAACACTTATTTCAACTATCAACTCTGACCTCAGATGGGGAAGCTAAATTACACAGAGTGATTTTACTGTACCATGTGGTGACTATTCAGAAATGCTCAGTGGGTCAATATTGGGCAGACAATAGAGTGCACTATATGAAATGAGAATCATTTTAGAGGCACTTTCCTTTCTTCCTCTTTCCCGAAGCTTAAACCTGTAAAGTTCTTTCAAAAACATAGACCTGGCAGAGGACAATATAAAACAATAGAGCAGGACAGAGATGTTGGCAATAAGTAAAGAGAACAACATGTAATGTCATACAATAAATAAGCACATCATATGAAGCAGCTACAGGTTTTGTCGTGGAAAATTACTGATTACTAAAAAATTACTCTTTACTAAAAACAAATGCATTTCAACTCAGGACTTTGTGAATCCAATAGACTTTAATGAAAATCATACAATAATGACAGACATTAAAGCCAGGTCCTTCTGTAGATACACCCCAATGTTCTAAGTCCGGACCATGACTTTTATACAGAACTTTCACACATTACGCCATCTGACTTTGTCTGGTTGGCAACCCCCCTGAGTGGGATGCGCTTCTTATCTTCTACCTCCCTGAATGCTCGTAATTTGTGACAGTAATTCACATCCTCCTTATGGATCATACTTGGGTCATGTCCATCATTGTCCACAAAGTGTTACGGTTAAGCTCATGGGCCACACTCTGGTCATCTCTTATCACAGATTACGCTTTATGACCAGCTCATGGGCCACACTCTGGACACCCCAATAGTGGATACAAAGGCAGTAAACTTTAGAAATGCCCCACTCTGGGCTCAAGGTAATCTCTCAGCATAAGACCGATATATCAAGATTAACATATAAATTGTCTCTATGTGTAATTTGTCGTACCCCAGAAGTAATTTACTTTGAGTGTGGATTCCACATTAATATGTTTATAATAAAACTACATGATTATACATTGCGCATTAATATTTTCATAAGTATAAGGTTATTTATGCATTTAATAGAAAAATCCTCAAAATAAAATCCGCCCCACCCAGTGTTTTAACCCCCACAATCCTCACCTTATAAGACTGATTCAACTGACATGTCATTTTATCACCAGTAGTCGCCAACAGCAGTGCAGTTATATGGACCAGCATTTAGCCCTGGGCGGATGAGAGAGGCGGTTCTGCCCAGTACCACCCCCTCAACCAAGGTGCTCCCCTGTACTCAAGCAGGAGAGGAATACTGTCGGCATTGCTTTAGGTGTGGAAGCAGTGAACATTTCAGAGCAGGTTGCAAAGCAGGGAGACCAGTAGGATCCTCTTGGAAGAGCCCTTTAAACTAAGAGGGGTTGCTCCCACGGGACATGGGGCAACTAGCAACGTAATTAAGTCCCAGTTTTGTGCAGGTTGTAAAGAAGAGGAAGGAAGGCAGGAACTAAAATGTTGTTGAGTTTGTAAAACCACACTATACTGCTCCAAGGAGGGCCAGGGAAACCATTGGTCTTGTTTAAGCCAAACCTGCCTCACCCGAATAAGTTGATGAGATGGAGTCAATAAGGAAGAGAACAATATTATAATCATTAATCAGCCGATTTTATTGATTACACAATCAGATATATCTGGAGACAAGCTTACCAACAAGTCTAAAGTTCCTTCCCCTCGGAGCGGTCTTTATAGCCTTTCTAGTTCCCCCCCGTCCCTAATCTACCCCCTACATATACATTCTTTCTTACTCGCTAGGGCGTGAGTATTCCTCCTTGTCTTGCCTTGGCTCATAAGGCGCGGATCCCAGGTCAGCCCCCCCTAACCAATAACATTTGTTTTCCTGTTACTGATAGCACTTGTGGTACATGACTCTCCCTCCCCAGCCTGTTGCAGCTTAATTTCTATTCGACACCTTTCTTCTTCCAACTTCCTCCTCAATTTCTACATCAACCTTAACATATAACATTAGCCTGTCTCACATTAATATTATTAACATATCACATTTGCCTTTATCACATTAATATTATTAACATATCACATTTGCCTTCATCACATTGCCTTCATCACATTCTTAACAATATCCTTAACAGCCCCCCAGCTGTTTGCACTGGAGGGTTCATTCCTGCCCCTCCCTCTCTGGGTTTCTCAGACCCCTTCCTTCTCAGTGACATCCTATGCCCTCCCTCTGCCCCAATTTCTCTATTGCTTCTCCTCCCTCCGATTTGTCTGTTTCACATTACTCTTTCTCTTCCTGCCACATCCTTGGGAGTTGTTCACAGGGCATTCTCGGGACCAATGTCCCTGCTGTCCGCAGTTGTAACAGGCTCCCTAGGACTGGGTATGTACCTGTGAAACCCCTCGCCCTCTCCCGTACCAACGACCACGAAACCCGCCCCCAAGGCCCCTCCACGACCGACCGAGGCCATTGTCCCTGGGCTGGGGTGCCCAAGGGGGAACAGGGTAGAGATCGGGTGTGTCTTGACCTAATTGGACCATCTGTTTTTTATTGGCCGATTTTCTATCTGTTGCCTTGGACCTGGCCTCCCCCACTTGACATTTCAATAATTGATCGTGTAACTCTTTCAGTGGGTTCTCCTCCTCCCACTGCTCATCTCTTGCCCTCTGTAAATGATGCACTACATGCCTTTCCCAGACTTGGGATTCGCTCCCTGGCAGATCAGGGTTACTGAGAATAGTCTCTTTTATTTTATCAGGGAGCCCTTCCCTCTCTGACTGTTTCATCCTAACGTCGTTGGTGCCAACATGAATAAAAATGCCTCTGTACTCTCTATACTTGCCAGTTTTACACTTCGCTAGCACCAACCCCAGATGTGCGGCTACGTCGGTGGCTCTGCCCCCCGGAAAACAGTGTACGATCGCTGGCTGATTCTTTAGTCTAATACTGCAGGTAATGGAGTCGGCGATGGCTACGGGTTACCGGTAGAAAATGCCTGTCGATCATTCCCCTCCGAAGACGGCTCGGGTCTTGACTCTGACTCCAGTGGGGAAACCTGTTGAAAATCTCAGTCGGCTCTAGCAGCGGCCCAGGTTTAACTGGTCGATGGCATTTCTTCCCAGTCACCAAGGTTCCTGCCCGGCTGCGGGAGCTGTGCCGGGGGGCTAACAAAACGATTGTTTCTTCCTGGTGGCACAGACACAGTTTTTCCCATTTCTACACTAACATAATCCTGACATTTGCGTCTGATGCTGAGCCTCTAAATCTGCTATATTTATCCTAAGACGACAGTTCTCCTTCATGAAGTAGCTACAACAAGTGCAGTGAAAAGGCAAAATAATGGTTCTTAGCTTCGGGTAGGTAACTGCAAGCAATGTACAGCACGTCAACAGTCCCACAATGCAGCAGAGTTTAAAGATTGCGTTTGATAATAAAAAGAGTTTACTGTAACTTCTAGAGTGGAACTTCTAATTTCTATTGATCACGTAAGATTCCAGTGGTTGATTTTTTACAAATAAACGTTATACACTCCAGAAGAGTTATCCTGCTAGTATTAGTCAGGGGTTGGTTATGGTCTGAAAATATGGAAAATAAATTATAAAGAAAAAAGGGAAAGGAAAAGGCAGTGAGCCAGGTCAAGTTTTAAATAATCAAATATGCCTAGCACCTTCACCTAGTTAAAACTGAGAACTGATAAGCAACAGGAAGTAAGTTAGTCAGGTGATCCCAGAGGCATAGTGCATGTGTATGTTTGTTTCCTTATGCCCGTGTATGTGTTTCTGTGGGTCTGAGTGTCTTAATATCTAGTATATGACAATAAAGGAATAAATCATGTGTGTGTATAATATGAATGAGGACGACGTTGTAATGTTGTGTCTTGGTCTCATTCATCAGATGTCTGTGATCTCACATAGTTGACCGTCCAACAACAGAAAATTAGTGAACCTCCTCCTGTTAAGTTAATTTGGCTACTAACCATGAAGAATAGACTGTCCCTGTATAGCCTGTCAACAGATCATTAGGTCTATATATAGTCATGTTGATATTCTGTGTGTCTGTCCTTCAGTGGTATAGACTGTCTACTGATCATTAGGTCTGTTATAGTCATGTTGATATTCTGTGTCTGTCCTTCAGTGGTATAGACTGTCTACTGATCATTAGGTCTGTTATAGTCATGTTGATATTCTGTGTGTCTGTACTTCAGTGGTGTAGATTGTCTACTGATCATTAGGTCTGTTATAGTCATGTTGATATTCTGTGTCTGTCCTTCAGTGGTATAGACTGTCTACTGATCATTAGGTCTGGTATTGTAATGTTGATATTCTGTGTCTGTGCTATAAATGCGTACATATATCTGTGCCTATGTAGACAAATCTGTAAATGCATACATATATCTGTAAATGTGTAGACAAATCTGTAAATGCATACATATATCTGTGAATGTTTAGACAAATCTGTAAATGCATACATATATCTGTGAATGTGTAGACAAATCTATAAATGCATACATATATCTGTGAATGTGTAGACAAATCTATAAATGCATACATATATCTGTGAATGTGTAGACAAATCTATAAATGCATACATATATCTGTGAATGTGTAGACAAATCTATAAATGCATACATATATCTGTGACTATGTAGACAAATCTATAAATGCATACATATATCTGTGAATGTGTAGACAAATCTGTAAATGCATACATATATCTGTGAATGTGTAGACAAATCTGTAAATGCATACATATATCTGTGAATGTGTAGACAAATCTGTAAATGCATACATATATCTGTGAATGTGTAGACAAATCTGTAAATGCATATATATATCTGTGAATGTGTAGACAAATCTGTAAATGCATACATATATCTGTGAATGTGTAGACAAATCTGTAAATGCATACATATATCTGTGAATGTGTAGACAAATCTGTAAATGCATATATATATCTGTGAATGTGTAGACAAATCTATAAATGCATACATATATCTGTGAATGTGTAGACAAATCTGTAAATGCATATATATATATCTGTGAATGTGAACACAAATCTGTAAATGAGTATACGGACAAGACATCAGTTCCAAATCAAATGGGCCTCTCAATTTGCTGTCTATTTACATGTGACATTTGCTTCCCTTCTACTGCAGTGGAGATCTGCAAATGCGTGTGGCGATTTGCAAATGTGTTCTGAGATTTGGATGTTTTGCCACCAAGTGGCGGTAGGACACCCTTATTTCAAATGTGACATGCACTGACGGGCTGGTAACGTAGTGGTTTATGGAATGCTATTTAAGTCTATATTAAATAAATATGATTTCAAGAAAAGCTACTCAGAATCATTGAGAGGCTGCCAACTGCCTCGTCGAAACCGGACACGGTATGGGCTCTAATTTATGACATCCTGGCGTGCACATCCATTTGATTCAGGTAAGTTTCAGCTATATTTGATTTCTAAAGTGAACATATTTTATTTCGTATTATGTATGTCAGATATCTAGGTGGTTGTTGTATGTAAACCAAAGTAGCATTACAGCACTCTGGACAAGTAACAGCAAAATGCAAGATACTGTTACTAGCTACAGCCTTAATGTAGCTACTTGTGTGCAGAGTTGGCAATTCATTCATTGTCAACTGCTTATCCCGCATACAGGGTCACGGGGCGCTGGAGCCAATTCCAGCTGACATTGGGTGAAAGGCGTGGTACACTCCAGACAGGTCGCCAAACCATCACAGGGACACACACAGACAAACAGCCAGGCACACCCACAATCGTACTAAGGGCAATTTAGCGACACCAAACAACCTAACCTGCACGTCCTTGGACGGTGGGAGGAAGCACCCGGAGAGAAACTACACAGACACGGGGAGAACATGCAAACTCCACACAGAAAGGCCAGGGCAACTGGGGTTTGAAGCCACGAGCTTATTGCTTTGAGGCAACAGCACTAACCACTGCACCACCGTTGGCAATTGCTTTTCCTAATATTTTCTAAGTTAGTCTCATACCTAATTGTTCGCAATAACAAATGCTACCGGTAATGTGTATATTTTTAGTCAAGTGCAACCGTAGCTACTAATAATTCATGTATTTATAAAATTCAGTGCATTCAGTAGATGCTTCAGATACTGATATTGCCTGAATTGACAAATTTGCCTTGATTCTTGATTAGCCAATTTCTTGAATACTAACCAGTTTACAAATGACTCTGTTTCTTATATTCACCACTAGGAGATAGATGTACCAGGATAAGTGTAGAGAACCAGTGGCCACTAACTGTTGATCATCCTGTAGCTGGTCTACACTGTTGGAGGTGTGACAGGCAATTTCCAGCAGAGCAGGGAGTGATGACATGAGTACTTGTGAGAATGGTAAGCATGGCACACTGAAGTTCTCAGTCTCCTATTGCTGGTTGGTCTCTCAAGTTAGCAGGGTAGGTCCATATTTGGTAGACCTGACTTGTTTTAAGTGTCCTGAACTTTTGGAAGGGTTGTTAAATGGGGTCCTGACTGATAAAATGGCATTTATCCAAGATCCAAAGGCCCTCCATGTCATGGCAAAATATCAAATATATGTCTCAAAACATACCTGGCAAAATAAGAGGTTTAATAACACCCTATTGGCTAATGAAAAACCCTTCAGTTCATGTGTATTAATTAGTCCATATTTCTTTACTGTTCCTGTCCATTCTATCAGTGACCATATCTGTGTGTTTATTCAGAGCTCTGATGCTTCAGACCACAGGCACTGGGTCTAAAAGGAGTTCGTATCTCTGGGGTGGTGGAAACTGCAGATGCATCTACCTGTGAAACAAGATCTCTGCTCATATCATCCAGTCATGAAGGGTAATGGAGTATGGGGCTGGTAACAGATGTAGTTGGTTCAAATTCCCCAGATCTTAGTTTACCCTTGAGCAAGGCCTAACCTTTGTTGCTCCTGATGTTGTCTCTTTCAGAGTACCTGCTAACTGACCAAAACGTCATTATTTGTGGATGGAGAGGTGATTGAACGATGTATGACAGCAAGTTGCATGAGAAAAATACTACCCAATTGATGATTCAAGGGCTAGACATTTTTAACTCTGAATTTGTGATTGTTGACTTCTTTTTTTGGCAATGAAAATCAAATTTGATCAGGTGTGTAAGCAGTTGAGTATATCAAATTCATGGAATAACAGGGATTCCAGAGGAGTTTTGACAACCACTGCAAAAATCCACCAAACATGTAATCACTAGCCCAGAATCCAAACCAGTAAATCTACAGTATGTTGCCTCTGGTAGTACACAGACATCTGTTAAGACTGAGCATTTTATTTCTTGCTGATTTTCTTTAATTCCTAGACATATGAGGGTTCAAAGGGAGACACTAGGTACCTTGATGGAACAGCAGACCAGACTACATTCAGGACATTCAGTTTACTGCTCCCAGGACCTCTACAGTCCCAACCAAGGTCACACAATCTGTAAATGAACCCAACAACCCACCAAACTTCACTGGTTTCCATATTAGATAATATTGGCCATTTTATCCTCTTTATGAAACAATAGCTGTTTTCCAGTCTGGATGGTTGCTGTCCTGTGGTTGGATACAGCTTGACATACATTATACAGACTCAGTCATTATGGTCGGTATGTGTGTTTGACATGCATTTAATGTGTTTCCATATAAAAAAAAATATTTAAATTATCTTTTTGTTTGTCAGTCATTCTTCAATATTCAAACTTAAATTGTCTCTGAATACTAAATAGTAATGTAAGTTATTTGTGACGACTACGCCATCTACTGCCCATCCTCCCCCTGCAGGAGGCGGGCTTCGGCGTTCAACATCACCCGCCTTCTGATACCACCGCCCATCTCATCAACTCATTACACCTATTGTCTCGTTTAGCGCACCTGATCATCCTTCAGTCATTCCCCTCAGTATATATGTTCCCTCTGCTCCCTTTGTCTTTGTGTATTATTGGCTCCTTCGGTCCTACTGCCAGGACCGGCCTGGGGAGTGGGCGGAGTTCCTGCCTTGGGTAGAGTACGCCCTGAACTCCCATCACCACTCCTCCACGGGGATTTCCCCTTTTCAGTGCGTTCTGGGATATCAGCCGGTCCTGGCACCCTGGACCCCGAGCCAGACCGGTACCCCTGCGGTGGACTGTTGGTTCCGGCGGGCAGCGGGCACATGGGAAGCTGTGCAGGCTCGCCTCAGGCTCGCTGTCCGCCGCCAGAAAACCTACTCGGATTGCCACCGCGGGGAAGCCCCGGTGTATCGCCCGGGCTACTGTGTCTGGCTCTCCACCAGGGACCTGCCCCTCCGCCTGCCCTGCCGGAAGCTGAGCCCGCAGTTTGTGGGGCCCTTTGAAGTCCTGAGGAGAGTCAAAGAGGTAACATATCGGTTGCGTCTCCCTCCTGAGTACCCTATTAACCCCTCGTTCCATGTGTCTCTCTTCAGGCCGATGGTGGCTGGTCCCCTCCAGGGGTGTGAGGTGCGGGAGGTCCCTCCCCCTCCTCTCGACATCGAGGGGGATCCGGCGTACTCCGTCCGCTCCATCATCGACTCGAGGCGCTGGGTTGGGGGCCTCCAGTACTTCGTGGAGTGGGAGGGGTACGGTCCGGAGGAGCGGAGCTGGATCCCGAGGCGGGATGTGCTGGCTCCCGCCCTTCTACGCGACTTCCATCGCCGTCGTCCGGATCATCCTGCTCCGCGCCCTCCGGGTCGACCCCGGGGTCGGTGTCGTCGCGCTGCTGGAGCCGCGCGTCAGGGGGGGTACTGTGATGACTACTCCATCTACTACCCATCCTCCTGCTGCAGGAGGCGGGCTTCGGCATTCGACGTCACCGACCTTCTAACACCATCGCCCATCTCATCGACTCATTGAACCTGTTATCTCGTCTAGCGCACCTGATCATCATTGAGTAATTTCCCTCAGTATATATGTTCCCTCTGCTCCCTTTGTCTTTGTGTGTTATTGTCTCACTATCATGAGCATTGTCACGCTCCCAGTAAATACAACTGAACAAACAACTCCACTATCCGCTCCTCCTTGCATCTCACCAAGAGCTGACAATATTTCACTAAATAGACAGGAAGGGGTCTAGTATATGACCAATATACGACAACTAAGGTCTGTTCTTAGGCACGATCTGATGCAAAATGCCTGGATACAGTTCTTCACATTATAAATCAGCCATTCAGCTGAAATGTCCTGCATGACTAGTTTTATAAACCTGTTACTAACTTGTACCAAATTAGGCTCCTGATTTGGTACAACCTAACCCAATCAAAATGTAGTGTTTGAACAACCCAGTTTATAATTATATACTACTAATCAGGAGTTAACATTAAGATCTTAATTTCATCACTAATGTAAATGACACATTTCACACCAAGTAGGAGTGTTGCAGACTAAGTCAGGATTCAAACTGGGGAGTTGTAATTGTTCTGACAGTCTGTTGGTGTTGTTACTGTCATGGTCCCGGCCTGCTGGGGCTGTTCCGTTTCATGTTTACTGTTTGTCTGTGATTTGTCATGTCTTTGTTTCAGTTGATCAGTGTATTTAGTTCACCTGTGTTTTTCCCCCAGCTGTTTCTGTTCTCCTCGTTAGTCTGTGTATTTAGTTCAGTCAGTTTCTCCCTGCCTTTGTTGGGTCATTGTCATGGCCATGTTTGATGTCCGTTTGCTCCTGTTCCTGCTCCCGCTCCCGTGCGCCTAGTTTCAGTTTGTTCCGTTTTGTTGTAGTGTATGGCACTCGGTTTTGTTTTTTATTTGGTTTAATTAAAGTTTTCCACTGCACCCCTGCATTTCCTCCATCTCACTTTTTGGACAATTATAATATGAATGTCGGTTTCATTGGAAGTGAATGTGCCTAGATAATGAGATGAACAGAAATCTCTCTGTTTAGATTCTCTCTGTAGGTTGTGCTCTGATAACCACAGGAATGTTTACATTGACTATTTGGCATGGGGGAAGCTGTCTTGGCTTTGCAAGGTAAACATGCCCCTCAATGTATAACAGCTTGTAACCAACATTACAGTGTGAAGAGACTGAGTGAGATGATTGAGGATGTCTAAGGAAGACCAGGCCCGTAACCTCATGAACAACATCTCCTCTCTCCCTTGACAACTGGGTACGCAAATTATTATTACAACCACTATATGAAACGGCTGATTTCTAACAGCAATAAAGAATTTGAAAGAATATCCAGTATGGACCAGATCCCAAATCTATGGGTTGAAATAATAAAATGACTTTAGGTAGAGCACCAAGGCTTTAAAAAAAGCCTTTTCTTTTACTATCTGTCCACACAAACACACACAGGTTTGTACAGCTATCCTCATGGGGACCAGAAAATAGCAATTGCGTACTACCTTGGCCTAATCCTAACCTTAACCTAACCCAAATCTAACCCTAACCTTGACCTCAATAAAATAACATTAATAACCTTAACCCTAAACATAACCAACAATGCCTGGACCTTAAAGAATCCCCAATTCTAACTCTAAAATGAATAGTAAGTTTGACCCTTTACCTAATCCCTATGCCAGAAATTGAAAGAAATGTCCCCATGAGTCAAATTTCTTGTGGTTTTACTAAACTTGTTGGGAAATGGTCCTCATGAGTATAGTTAGACCTAAAACACACACACATTGCAACAATGTACATATAATCAGTTTTTGTCAGAAATAATTCATTAAAAACACACACAATATATATTATCATTGCTGTTTTAAAACACTTTAATTCTGTCAAATCTGGGACATTGTAATTTATTCACAAAAACAGGAATGTTTTGTCAACAATTAAAAACAATATCATTCTACAGCAGTCAATGTTTACAAACACCAATGATAAACAATTACAAACAGATAAATTATTTCTAAATGAGATGGTTTAACAGACCAGTGTGGTGATTCATTCTGTTGATTAATGACTCTAGTTTACAGGTTACATCTTCAGTGGTGTTTTACCAGGAATATTTACAATCATATGATATATTTACTCACTACTAGAGAGTTATTGTCAGTATTTTACTACGGTGTCCTA